>JBBMJY010000008.1:15652541-15665662 GCA_037833715.1 Toxotes lorentzi | reverse complement strand
ACACACACACACACACACACACACACACACACACACACACACACACACACACACACACACACACACACAGGGACCCAAAGACGAAAATCTGGCTATACCATAGACAGCCAGATAAAAACTAAGCATGATGCAGTGGCATAGATTAAAAGTGTTTCTTGGTAATGACCCATTGAGAATATGCTTACACGTAATAACTGTCAGTGGCAATGCATTATTGAGTTGTTAGTGAGTAGTTCAAACAGCTTCTTGGAAGCTGCTGGCGGTATGTCTTTTCTTACTGTTGTGATATTTCATGATTTCCCGCAGATGTTACTTTGCGTCTGTTAGTGCGCGCTTTGTATGGCTGGTGTTCTCACCGGAACAGTCACAGAGCAGTTGGGACCTACATCTGTCAGTTCATCTGCATTTAATGGTTGGAAAATACTTGAAACATCTTCATTTTTCATGCAATTGTTGTCTTAAGCTTAACTTTATGAAAATATTTCACCAGACTTATAATTATACTGGTCTTGTTATATCTCAGTTACACGTAATATAATCCCACTGTGGGACTCCATCTGTATTAGTGCTACAACTTTTTGTTCTGTAATTGTTTCTCTCTTGTCCCGATCGCCACTGAACTTCCTGTCTTAAAGTTTCTTCCAGTTTTACCTCCCTTTTTCTGTATTTTTTTCTCTTTTTGTTTTGTATAGCTCTTCCTTGTTTTAAAAGACTGTAACCATTGTTGATGAGGGCCCATAAAGTCCTTCGAGAGATTGTATGTGATAATGAGCAAAACAAAGACTTAGTCTTGACCCGACTTGTCTTACTAACCGTGGCTGCTAGCCTCATCTGCTAACACTTCATTTCACTTAATGTTTTATTTCTAAGAAAAAAAAAGAAGTGTTTTGCTCCAAAGTAGTGCGCCTTTAAAGGAATAGTTTAACAGTTTGGGAAATGCCCACACACTGGAGGCAGGGGCTCGGCTAGCCTGGCTCTGTCAACATATAGGTCCACCCATAATCCTTCTTAAGGCCAAAAACTGTCGTCTATGCACACTTCACTTTTCATATTGAACTTCTCATCTTCACTTTTTGTACAGATATCATCTAACTCACTCCAAGACACCGAAAAAGCACGTTTCCCAAAATGTCAAACTATTCCTTTGAGATTCAAATGCTAGGATAAAAATAGATTTCAGCTTAGAATAAGGTTAGGAAAGTTAAAACTGTGGTAAAGTTTAGGGTAAAAGGCTGAGATGTTTTGGAGGAAAGGGAATTAATGTAATCTAGAGGGGCACTGAGATAAGTGCGTGTGTTTACACTTTTGTAACACACTTGTCAGCTGGTGTTTAGATGATGTTTTTCCAGCTTTAAAGTGAAAACATGGGTCAGCAAGAATAGACTAAGATCAAAGGGAAGAAGACCAGCAAGTTGTTTCTGCCAGGGAATAACCAGCACAAGTCTGGGTGATATATATATACCTAGAGGAGAAATAAACACAAACTTTGCATAAACACTCCTAAGGGCAGTCTATCTGAGATCATGCAAAAAGATATGATGGCAAACATGATGACAGCTAAAGTCAGCCCAGTAAGTGAAGCAAAAAATGTGTGACAGAAACTTGACTTTGATAAAAAATCATCCACTTTTTCAGAGACCTAATTTTTTTCACCAAAATGTTCCTCTCCGAGGAGACAGAAAAGTTTACGGCCGACTAAAGTAACTTTTTCACAGAAGGACCCTTACAATTTAAAACTGTTGTGCGTTAGACAAAGGCTCTGGCAGAGTAGATAAAAAAGAGACGGGTGATGAATTCTATCCTGAGCAAAATGACAGTATTCCAGTCACAGGACAACTCAGAACAAAGAGTTTGATTGCATCAAGAATTTCAAAACACGTCTGCATAACAAGTCAGATCAGACAATACCACTCTCTCTTTCTCTGCTCGTCCCTCCGCCATTCTCTCTTTGAGATAAGCAGTAATTTTGTATGTAAATGTCACCAACCCCGACAAAAGAAGGGGAAAGAGAATCAGAGTGATATGCGGGTGAACCAAGCTGATATAAGATTTTCCACACTCTGATAATGACACACAGACATGTGCCGCACACGTTGAGAAAACAATAACACATGAGCTCACGCAGCTGCCACCTGATCTGTCCCAGTGACAGTGCATACGTCAAGAGGGGCAACAGGAACTTCCTCAAGATAAACTCCCAGATCTGTTCATGGCTGCAATGAGAACAAAAAACACCCTTTTTCTACTGTGCTGCTATAAGACACATTTCAGGAACATCACATTATCTACTGTAGCTCCAGGCACATAGAACTGCTTACTGCAGAGGTTTATTTTTCTCCAAACAAACCTCTTTTCAATTCAATAGAGAAAACATACACATATAAAAGGGACTGAAAATACTCATTAAATCTTTTATCACTGTATATGTAACTTTATCTATTAATGTATATGGTGAAAAACTGAAGACACCAGACAGGGTTAGGGTTAGGCTTAATTGATTACCTGACAAATTAAAGTACTTCGTATTGTTGCAAGAATCCTGTAAAAATAAATATCTTAACCTCTTCGAGGTAGAAGAAACAAGCTGTGAAATCTACACTACACTTTCACCCTATGAATTTGGCAGACATGATTGCAAGCACTTGCCTATTTACACATCTAGTTAATCCAGAACCAAATAAGCATTCATCTAGAGTCCTGTTTCTGGCCCCGAGGTAAATGCAAGTCTCTACTTTTCGTACTGTTCTGGTCTCTGATAATTCTGGCTCCTAAATGCTCCACTATGTTCACTAACTAGTCCCTAAACATGTCCATGTGTATGTAGAGCTTTTCTCTGTAGCGAGAGCAACATTTCAAATGGCCAACGAATGTCTTTAATCTCACAATATGTATAGAATGTGTGTCACCTTATCCAGCTCTACACACACACATAGCAACAATGCAATTAGCAGATACTCTTTTTCAAAGTTGCTCATTGAAACGGATGAGGAATGCAACTCTTGAATGTCAATCACCTGTCGCATAAATATTTCTTTTTATTAAAAAAAATCCAAAGAGAGTCGCTCTAAAAGTCAAAGCAGCTTCAATAATCATTTGCTGCCTATTGATTCAATTGTAATAATTGCTCTAGAGGCATGTGATTATGACAAACAACCCTCCAGTGAAGTTATGAACTCTAGAACGCACTGAGACACAGTGACACACAGTTACCAGTTTACGGTCATACAAAGCACAACAAGAACAACTTCTTGCAGCTATTTCATTTCTGCTACTACAAAATTCAAAGAGTGTATCGCTCTGGAGAGTTGATAGGGTAGCTTGCGCCTAGCCACAAAGATCAAGGCAGAGTGTGTTTGCGTGCATGTCTTTGTATATAAGCTCAAATGCATGTGTGTGTGGTTTTTTGAGAACTGAATGATACAGAGGGGAGACTTCAAAGCACCTCTTTCATCAGCAAGAGAAGCCAAGCGAAGCCATACAAACCAGGAAACTACACATTCAGTCAAGCACTTTTTGGCTTTGTCTGTCTCTTAATATAAAGACTAACTACATTTACTTACATTTTAGGTTACTTAAAAAAAACAACACAAGCGAGGTTCAGTTTCAGATAAAGTGAGAGCAACGTTTTCCTATCTAAACAATTTGTCTCTTGAACGTTTGCATCATATCCACAGCGAGAGAGCAACAGATATGCAATAAACTTCTACTTAATTACCTGCTTTGCAGATTACAGTTCACTTGGACAAAAAAAATGTATATGCTGAAGATTACATACTTACTTATCTCAATTCAAGTAACTTGAGCTAAGCCTTGGGGGCAGACTTATCACTGTAACCTTGCAGTTCAAACACTGCCTGCAGCAGTAAGAAAAACAGTAAAGAGGCAGAAAAGCAGCGAAACAAAGGAGCAGTGATCGTGGACACAGACTAAAAGAAAAAGAATTAGTTATGCAGTGTAGAAAATGAAAACTGAATCATAGACTTTCTTGGAAGCTAAGAATAGAAATGTTTGCAGGCAAGGCTCCTGAACAGGGTGGAACTCAACAGGTTAACACTGAGCTGTGAGCTGTCAAGTGTTAGTGGTGTGATTTGAGAGTAGCATCACCTTGTGAATAAGGACGCCAAACTGTCATCTCAGTCTGGTTCTCATGAACATACACACAAGCAAAAACTCATCCACAACAGTGGAGCGTTGCCATGAGCTCTAAAGATAATGTTACTGTAGAAGTACTTCTCATGTGAACCATAAAAAAGGAAAATAAACCTTTAGAAAGGGGAACTGTCTGGTCACAAAATGCAGCCTCCATGTGCAAAGAAATATCTTAAAACCCAATCACCACCACAAATATGAACTGGCTGATCAGAATCAGAAACACAGACACTGTCAAAATGATTATTGGCCTGTTAGTGATCTACACTAACAGGCTACACTCTCTGTCTGTTTTATCAGATATAGCTGCAGCATGTTGTATGAACAACATTTCTATAATGTACATGTGTCTTTTGGCATACATGAGGCTAAAACTGCTGCATGGTGAACTTTTTTTAGCAGTAGAACTATTTATTACCCCTGCTGGCAGATGGCCTGGTGCGGCTGCGGGACCGGCTTCGCTGACGCTGCAGTCGGGACTTGCCCAGGAATCTGTAGTAGTATGAGGGTCTCCCAGATCCCTTCCTAATGACTCCAGCCATGGTGCCAGTTCCCTCTGAAGACCACCAGCAACAAGATAACTCAGCAGCACTGAAAATAAGTCCTCTTGAATCTGGTATCAGCGCAGACAAACTCTCTGCAAAGTTCTCATGGAGTGCAAATCTGTTTACCACAAACTTCACTTAAGAGCCCTCCAGCAGACACTCACATCTACTTGAGTTTAAGTCCACATGGATAGTGTCAGGATCACATCCACTCCATTTTGAAACCATTTCCCACTGGAGAAACAGAAGATTCAACCATCAAACATCCACTTCTGTTCAATACTCGTGTCCTCTTCTACAAGCTCAGACTTTTGCTCCACCTTTGAACACTCCCCCTCATAGTTTCCCACAGCCAGATCCCAGAGGCATGATGTCCGGAATACTGTGTGAGTGTGTATCCTGAATGACAGGAAAGCTGTTCCTGTTGCCAGTACCAGAGACCACTGAAGGATTTTACCGAAAGAGAGTCCCTTTGTTTCAGAAAGCAAAAAACGAGTCTCTTGTAACAGTTATATACATCCAAACTCCTGTTTCCAACTCCTGTGACTTTGTATGAGTGTGTGAAACAGACACTGTGTGCTCTGTAGTTGAGAACAACAGGAGAAAAGTTTGAGCTGCACAGAAAACATGCACAGATAAGAGCTTCAGTGGAATGGAGTTAAGAAGACAGCTATCAGATAACAGACTGTTTTTTCCCTCCATCAAAAGTACTCCGTCACAGAGTCATAGATGAGACACCATCTGGTAAACTGCACCAGAAAAGACTGACTTATAAAAACGTCACCACAACCTGCACCGCCTGTGATTCCAGATCCAGTCAGAGTCATTTTCCAGGTTTTACAACTTAACCACTTTAATTTGCCTCCCTGGGCAGAGAAGGCATGGCAGGGAGTGACAGCCTATCAGACGCAGATGTAAATAGGCTGTTAAGAGCAACAAAGAGCCAATCAGAATGTGCTCTGAAGAAAAGGGTCAAGCAGATGGACCATAGTCCACAACTAGACACAATGAAAGGCACACACAATTGCAGGGATGCACATATGTTGGCACACTAGGGTTGAGCAATGTCAGCTTTTTCACACTGTGGTTCTGAGCTTCCAAACAAAATCATGAATTATGACTGTTCCGAAAACAAAGGGATTATTAAAAAAGTGTTAAAATCCAGACATTATTCTGAATTACTTAAATATTAATACTAAGTATCATAAGAATACCATTGTTTACTTTTCATGTTTATTATGATATGAAGTTGAATTTTATGTAGATATGCAACATCTAGAGAAATAGCCTTTCACATATTAAAATGACTCAACTTGATCCACCGATGAATGCCATGAGATGTGGCTGAAAGTTCCATCAAGCTTTCAGTAAGTGGAATTTGTGTGAAGATTTTTCTGTCTTCAAAAATAAAAGACCAAATTAAACCCAAATTACTGGCTTCGTTTCTGATGGCAGTTGGCAAAATAGGTAAAAGAAATGGTAAGTTAGCATCTGTTAGCCACTGTGGTTGAAGAGAAATATAAAAAGCACTAAAAGCAGAGTCAAAATGTATCAGCAGAAGGGAAAATGCGAAGCAAATGCCACAGAACTGACGTATAGACATACTGTGATTGACAAGAACAAGAACAGAAACAAATCCTTGCAACAAATTCACCACAGACGTGTCACTGAATAAAAATGCATCTGCTGATTGTACCTAATCAAAGTCGTCTCTCTTTCTGCATTACATTTCCCTCCCTCTCTGTGGCTGCTCAATTGTTCACTGTGAGGCCGCTTGTTGCTAGTGAGAGCAGTGGGGATCGTAATGATACACAATGTGTGTGGTTTTTTGTCATTACCTCAGCCAATAAACTCCCAACGACAGAATGCAGCGGTGCGTGTTTGTGTCTATATGTCTCTAACATAGGTTTGACTGTGCCTCTGGTCCCACAGAGAGTATTTAGTAGGACCATTAGTAGGTATACATCACTCCGGAGTGAGTCAGAGCCTCGTGCCAGGTAGCAGAGGGAATGTAAAGGCCTTCAGGCTTCACACTGCTGCCATTCAGTTCATGAAACACCCTGAAGACACATGTTCTGTGACTCTCGTGGAGAAACCAGTGATATACATGCACAGTGTGTCTGTGTTTAAAGACCTGGACTGTAATGTCATATAAACACTCACAAATTAAAGTTACAACTGAACTCTTATGGCTAACAGTGAGCATTATTCGCACACACAAAGGAGACACGTGTGAGGTAATACAACCTTTTTTTAATTACAAAGCAGACTGATTTGTCTTGCCTGCATGATAGTCACTGTGGGAATAGCCACCAACAATAAGTTCTTGTTAGACAGTTTAGGACTCTATAGACAGGCAGACCAGAGAACCAGGGTCATGCAGAGTTTGTGTGCTACTGCTGGCCTCCTATTGCTCCACGACAAAGACACCAGTGAGCAGTGAAGGGGCCAATAAAAGGTCAAGAAGAAAAGGTAAAGTAAACCACAGGCTTTTCAATGCCAGTGGTTAACTCTTACAGTGCAGGGTAGCACCCAAATATGCATCACTATTGATTCTCAGAATTGGTCATTAATCTTTAGTACTGACTAGATTAGAGAAAGCCAATAATGTGTGGATGAAAAAATAATGTTGAAAGTTATACATACACATACATTGTCCCACACATTTGTTTTACCTATGGGAAGACAAACATTAGAAAGCACTGAAGCATAGCAACATTCTGATATAGAATGATATATTTCTGATATATATCTGATATATTTCTGTCCGTCACAGATCTCTATTATTGTTCAAAAACTGTTCAAAAATATCCTAAATGACTCACACGGTTGCACCAGGTAACGCTTCCTTCATTATCATGAGTTGTTTATTTTATGTCAGTCCCATAAACAACATCCTGCTGCCATAAATACTTGCTAGAGCACCAAATTTGTATGAAGCTGCCACTGAAAACAGTCCCCAACAAATGTTTTGTTCACAGTGCCATGTATAATTACTTGAATTCACTTTCTACTTCAGTGGGGTGTAATAGAAATAATACAGATTTGCAGGTTTCTTTACCCATTCTGACAGTGCTACTTTAAAACCAGGCATTTCCACTAGGTATTTAATTTTCTCACATTCCAGGCAGTCAGCAAACTGAATTGAAAATGTACAAGAGCAGAGTGGAAAAGGTTTGGAAACAACAAAGTCTAATGACTTAAATATAAATCTATCATGATGAACACATTCAGATGTCTGCACTGATCAGCACAGGCCATTAACTGTGCTGAGCACAGAATCTTCAAGCAGGAGCTAAACATGGAGGAACATGGTGTTTGCAGGTTAACTTGTGTACAGCCCTCATGGTCCTATGAATGAACAAAAAACCCAGGACTCATGGACACATCAAGGGCCTGATGCAAGGTTGTATTGCAGTATATAGGGCTAAGTGTGTCTACTCTACTCATCCACAATAAAATCCTTTAGAGACTAGAGGAAAGAATGTGCCTGTTGCCTGCTTCAAGAGACCAGAAAGTAACCTGGGAGATGGACATGAAAAGAGCTACCTGCCACATCAAGAATCACAAGTACAGTAAAAGGAAAAATGTTTTATCTGTTGAAGAGACCAGTGGAGACAATGGTCGGGTACATGTGGCAACAAAAAAGAAAGAAAAGAGAAAGTTAGACTGACTGGTGCTGAAAAATAAAAAAAATTAATTACTTTCAGAACAGTATCCATTTCTCAGTAGTTTGTATCTAAGGTTAACTTGAAAGAGTACTGGCACTTGAAAGAGCTCAATACATAAAGACTTAAGATTAGATTTTTTGTATACTAACAATTTAAGTTTTAAGATGGTGGTTTAATAACAATAAACCTTTTTATATGCTTTGTGCATGTTACCATATTTTGATTAAGTTCTGAGGATTACGCTGTAAGGAAAGACATAGATGTCTATGTTTTCCTTTAGCACATGCTCAGTGTTGCTATCGCTACATCAGTCTACACACTTAAGAGCAAGCACATACAGACACTCAAAACACAACAAAGACCGGTAACTGAAACAGCATAACAAAAAGCCTTCTGTGAACAGAAGATATGTTGCTGTTAATGGAAATGTCCCAGAACCTGGTAAGTCACTGAACCTGTTAAGCTCTAAAACGTTTCTTGCAAGCGCTGGTGAAGTATCCAGCTGAGTGGAAAATGAAACTAACTCCACTTACAGAGCAAACAAAAAGACAAAGAGTGACGTATCAATTCTTAACACAGCTCATTCTACTGTTTCCATGTGGATGGTGGATCTCATACAGAAAGTGGCACATACTGGCTGTTAGACCTGAAATATAGCCTGCCTTACAAGCCAAACAACTCAGAGGGAGTCATTGCTCTGAAATAACAGCACAGACCGGCATGTGATAAGAAACCATAAAGATTCAAAGATTGAGTGTCTGGGCAAAACCTGTTCGTCTGGAACTGACAAGACATATTAGTATGGATTACGAGCAGGGGATAAGCCAAAATTGACAGCTACTGCTCCTTGACTTTCCTTGTCCAAACAGTAGCTCACCCCCTAAAAGACAACTTGACTTTAATATACATAATAAAACCTCTACTGCTTTGTTGTAAACAGTGACAAAGTCTTAAAGATGTCAGACAGGGAACAGAGTGAGCAGTCTGTTTCTTTATATCTCTGTCTCGACTCCCAGTAAAGGTGAAATATGTGGTACATGGGGATATAGAAAGGACAACAACTAACAACTATTTTCATTATTGATTAATGTGCAATTTTTTTTTCTCAAATCTATACATGTCGGAAAATTGTTAAAAATGGCCATTACAACTGCCAAGGCAACATTTTAAAATTTATTGTTGTGTCAATTTACTATCAAGTAAGACAAAGAAAAGCAGTTTATTCTTACACATAACAAGCTGGAGGAGAGAAATGCTGGTTGTTTTTGCACAACAAATGCAGATTACTTTTCTGTTCAACTAACTGATTTCTTTAAGATCTAGATGTAGATGCAATCCATAATGTACCTCATTGCATCATTAGATCACAGGGAACTCATTCATGTAATATAGCCTGTGGGCCAAACAGCAGATCAAAACTGTATCAGTACTGACCCCTTCTGGAAGACATGGCAACATGCAACTGATGGTAACACTCTGTCATGTTATATCAAACTGTCTTGAAGTTGCTTGATGGCTTGCTTGATGGAGCATGTCTGTTCTCCAGCAAATGTTTTCATCTCAAAGACAGTGGTGATTTGACTGGATTAAAGAGAGGCCCATATGAACATCAAAGTCAGTTCAAAATCTCTGGCTAACAAAGTGACATCAATGAACACACAGATAGTGTATACAAAGTTAGAAACATCCCTGAATTTCCCTGAAATAAAATGGCAGTGTTACAAAAAAGCATACTTGATTTGTACAATTCTGAGCCAACCATGCTTAATTTGGTTATATAAAGAGATATATGAAAGTTTTATGTTTATATTTACAGTTCAATGAAAAACCAGATGGGATTTCTTAAGACCCTAGATCCACCATCATATACATTATATAACCAGTCAGCATCATCCTGTTCTTTTGTGGTTCACTTCAAAAAAGTGTAAGCTCTGCGTTTTTAAATTTCTCAAGTGGCTCTAGAATAGCCCCACAAATTTTCACAAATGACTTTTTCTGGCTCACCAAGAATACATCTGAAAGAAATTAGCATGAGATAAGGAATAAATCTGTAAAAAAAAAAAAAAAAACATCTGGGACAAACGTACATCAAGTTCATTCACTGCTCTCCCATATCCTGACAAGCTGAGATGTTCAGTACTAGTCTTGACAAAGCTTATGTTTGCCTGTCTGTGTGAGAATGTGAAGTGGAAGAAGAGAGAAAATTTGCATCCTGACAACAACACAGAGTATTATAGGAGGATTTAGGTGGAGTTAGAAATTATAAGGACCAAGATGCCAACTGCAAGGAAATGAAGAAGTACAGTGGACTGACTCATTGATGGGCTGCTGACATTTTGATCTTATAGTAAGATGTAAGATATCCATGCCATAATGTGTATGTTAGGTAATTATTGATGCCTGTATGTGCAAACTCCACCTATATCCTGAGCCAGTCATTAAAGTTCACAGACACAAAATAAATTTCTCTCTGAGTTTGACCGTACTTAAGAGCTCCTGCTGCTATAGTGACAGACTGGTGCCATCTATCCATGCTGTCTTTTCTTCCTCCTCTTATTCATGCCTCCCACTCCCTCTTGGCCCCAGAGTAAAGGCCAAATTGCAGAATGCCTCGTCCCAAGCAGAACTCATTATAAAAGGCTAGAGACAGAGAGAGAACAGAGGAGTCTGTGTGACACTGTTGGCCAAAGACAAACAGATATACAAGATGGAGGAGGAGGAGGAGGAGAGGGGTGAACTCTTTTTTCGCCATGATTAAAGGAATAAAGAGCACAAATAAGGAGTGAGGTGGGGAGGAAGAGATGAGAGAGGTCTCGCTAATGAAGTTACCCCTTGAGATGAGTACAGAAAGACCTCTGGCAATATTGTTTTCAAATGTAATATCAAATGTGCCACGAAGCCACAGACAGACATGCATTCGTGCACCATCATGCACTGTACATATATCATACTGTACATCAGTGGTGGAATGTAACAAGTATTTGTACTTCATTACTGTACTTAAGTATTTTGACGTATCTGTACTTTACTTAAGTAAAAATAATAATGCATACTTTTGATTTTACACAATTTACACAATTTATACATTTATACAATCGTTACATGTTATGAGCATAATTTCCTCAAAATCTTGCATTAAAAAAAATAGACTGATTGCGTTGAGGCGTTGTTTGCCATTGCGAATCAATCAGGTGGCTCTATTACCTCCAATGATGGCTGAGTGCGGCTTTGGACTTTGGACCGGCCTGAGATCGGAGGCAAGTGCAAAACAGATACGGTGGTGAAGGAGACGCGCCTCCCCTGCCTCTGCGACCATGGCTGTGGTGCCCCTGAGCAAGGCACCGATTCACCCCAGCTCCCCCTCCCCCAGCGTCTCTAGTGCATGTGCATGCTTGTGTCTGTGTAGAGTAATTTCCCCAGGAGGGATCAATAAAGCAATTTAAAAAAAAAAAAGAAGGCACAGCCCCCTAAGTACTAAGCTTCAGTACTTCCTCCACCACTGCTGTACATACACACACCAATATAAACTCTCACATGTCCACTGCTGGTCATCAGAGAAGTACACTGGCAAAAAAAATGTGAACCCTTTGGAATTACCTGGTTTTCTGCAAGTACAGACAAACATAATCTGCTTAAGCTAATAACACAAACAATCATAATCTTTCTTTCTGTGTCTTTATTGAACACACCCATTAAATATTCACAGTTCAGGTGAAACCAGTAAGCAAAGCCATGGATTTAATAACTGGTCAAACATCCTTTGGCTACAATAACATCAAACAAGCACATCCGGTAACTGTAGATCAGACCTGCTAAACATTCAGGAAGAAGTTGGGACCATTCTTCCAACAGAACTGCTTCAGCTCAGCCATATTCCGCTGTCTGGTGTGAACAGCGCTCTTCAAGTCATTCCACAACATCTCTATTGGGTTAAGCTCTGGGCTCAGACTGGGCCGCTCCAAAAGACACATTTTCTTTGTTTGAAGCCATTCAGCAATAGATTTAGTTAGAGGTCCTTTTTTACCTTGTTGAGCACTCTGCGTCGTGCCTTTGGAGTCATCTTACCTGGGCGCCAACTTCTAGGGAGAACATCCACAGTAATGAACTGTCTCCATTAGTCTATAATTTGAATAACTGTGGACTGATGAATATCTAAACTGCGTAACAGTTCCTGTTTGTATGAGATCTCTTTTTTGTGGGGCATGGTTCACATCAACAGATGTTTCTTGTGAATAACAAACTCAAAACATTTGAGTGTTTTTCACAAAGTCCAAGTGCCTGAATTTGGAGAATTTCTGGTCAACCACTATGACATCCCCATCACACCCTCTAATGCATGAAATTGTAACCTGATACTGTCTAAATGCGACAGCACAATATTTATTGTACATTTAATATGAAAACAGGCGTACATACATAACTCCAGTGGACCAAGTAACTCCCACTGTGTGATAAATACATGTTGTTAAAAATGTTCATGTTCCTCCAACATTTCCATAATTCTGAACAGCAGACAGGGCACTGATAAGGTTTCAAAAACATGTGAGCATCAAATAAAATGTCACTAACAAAGGGTTAGCATCCATTTCTGCAGGTAACCTGACCAGTACTGACTCAGTCACACACACACACACACTCTCTCTCTCTCTCTCTCTGAACCTGTTAAGCTCTAAAACGTTAAGCTCTCTCTCTCTCTCTCTCTCTCTCTCTCTCTCTCTCTCTCTCTCTCTCTCTCTCTCTCTCTCTCTCTCTCTCT
>JBBMJY010000008.1:15632259-15652441 GCA_037833715.1 Toxotes lorentzi | reverse complement strand
CTCTCTCTCTCTCTCTCTCTCTCTCTCTCTCTCTCTCTCTCTCTCTCTCTCTCTCTCACACACACACACACACACACTTCTTTCTCACTTTCTTTCCATATTAAAATAAAGCTTTTCAACTTAACTACTTGTGATTAGAGATTCACATCATGATGAAAAGCAAAAAGATGACAGCAGATCTCTGTGTGTTGTCACCTTCTCACTGCATGACCAACACTGCTTCAGGTAACACAGAAGAAGAACAATATTCAAACAGAATAGCTCAAACACAGAGGCAGCAGAGAGTTTTGTTAAGTGCACTCCACTTCCAAATATGTTACCAAAGTGCTAATGTAATACCTTTTGCTTGCTCATTGTTGCTATAGTGTTTTTTCATACCATGCTTATTGGCAGGCTACCTGTGTGTATTTAAGCTTAGCCAGTGATCTCTCCTGTGGCTGTGTACTTCTTTTCTTATCTCCCTCCTCCACCGGTGGCCTTCAGATCTTATAGGCTCCAACAGAACCACAAAACAGAATAGTGAAGCTCACAGCAGAGAGAGAATCCCTTCCAAAGCTGTTTCTGTAAGTACAATACCAGCTCATATTACATAGCACGCAGTAACATAAACAACAACGAGCCTGAAATTGTCTGATGCTTGTAGTTAAAGTGTGTGAAAGCATGTAATTGAATTGTGTCAATGCAAAAAAGCAAAGACCTGGCCTGACCTGACTCAAAGTCCTTAAAGTTTCCCCTTCTTGTTCTCTCTCATGATTCAATTCAATTGCAGTCTCAAATTTAATTATTCTTTATGTGCAAAATTAATTTCACATTTTACTCTGTGCCTTTCCCATACTGACACACACTGGGTGACACAATAAACACACAGTGGGGCCATGTGCTATGCTCATTAAAGAGACAAAGTCAGGATTACAGTGTGAATGCCTCACATTCCACCGTTGACATTTAAGTGAATGCTTACACAGGGAAATCTGTTCTGATCAATCCCCTGTAGATCAAACGAATAAGCACCCGGCTTGCAAACATACAGCAAAACAACACTCATGAGAAAGCAGCATAGACTACTGGACACACTCTAGCTGCATACAGACACAGATCTGCAAGCTCATCCCGACCCAAAACACATAGATTGAGACTTTGATCCCACTTGGGGGCATGAGCACATGCACATGTTCATGCGTGCACACACACACAAATAATTACTGCGTAAGCTCTCCACATGTTTTTGTTGTCCATCTCCTTTTAGTAATCCTGTTCTTATTTAATCTACATAACAACTCCCCTTTAAATCCCAGGTCAAACAACACGCTATGGCACAGGGATGAAAGAATGAAAGCAGAAGTGAGTGTTGTAGTGTGTTAGGAGGCTTTTCAGAAACTTTCCAATATGCCAAATCCCCTAACTGTGTTGTTACAAGACTGAGGGTGGAGCTCAGTTACAAAACAAAATCAAAACAGAACTCCTCTCGAGCTCTGGAGTTTTTTTACTGTACTTTTTGGTTGTTTCTCTGACAACCAATCCTACATAATGGTAATAGACTGCAACTAAATTATGAGTTTATACAAGGTGCTGAAATATTGTACACATAATTAGCCCAAATTCTTTCTAGTCTTTGCTCTGACAGGACAGGCTGTAAAGAATGACTACATTCTGTGTAAAATCAAAAAAAATTAGAGGATGGAGAAAGCCAAGACGGTTTTATAGGTAACGAAACATGTCATTACAGAAGTGGGACTGTAGTGCTTCAATTATCCTCCTCTTAGTTCATTCCTCAGTTTTTTATTGCTGCTCTTTATAACATCCCCCTCTCTTTGTAATTGTAAGAAAGAATCACTGTTTCTTGTTCTTTCCTTTAATTGCTTTCTATTCTGTGCTCACTCCAGTTCCCACTCACACTCATACAGTACACGAAAAGGTAACAATGCAAATGTTGGACAAAACAATCTGTGCTGATGGTGACATGGCATTCACACAGTAGATCACTTAAATTCATACACATTTCATTTAAATACAAACAATACCTGATCTTGTTTTCCATTTTATTCAGTCATACTCCATGTTCTTTATATTGGAATTTATGGAATTCAGTCACAGCCCACATAAGGGTCGCTGCTTCCCATTCAGCCACAGAGACTTCATTGTCATATGAACAATAGGCATAATTTGTCAAATGGCCATGTGAAATTTAAGTGGCCCACTGAGTGAGACTAAGGAGGCAAGACTAGAGATTTGGCAGCGATACAGGCAATACTGAGGCTGGCAGTGTAAAACATCTCTATCCATTAACCACTGACCTATGATATGTGCAAATGTGCTGACTGTTAATTGAACTCTCACCTGCATGCACACATTCTGGCATAAGAGCACCCACTTCCATCTCTCCAGCTGTGGTGGCTACTGTAATTCATTGTACTGCAAGGATTACCATGCATTAACATACAAATGAATACAGAAAGTCTGGTATCACAGAGCTCAGCCCTTCATTGTTCATATGCACTGTACACACTTAAATACGTCTGCTTTTCAGCTGACTCTCAGATCATGATATCATGGATAATGAAACTTTTTTAGGTGTACTGAAATTTTTCTCCAAACCTTTCTCCTTTAAAATTTAGGACATACATTATTATTCTGCCATGATGTCTTTACCCCAGAGCACACATTTTTGAAATCTCAAAATATATTTTTTTCTTCTTGTATTTTCTCCCCTTTATCTCCTCCTATAGGGCTTGTGTACCCCCAGAAATCAATGCATATCTTCACTATTTATCCCTTTTTTCACTGCATCTTTCTTCTCGCTTGTTTCTACCACCAATACCCCTGCAGCATAGACCACGACTGGTCAATTGTGAGATTTATACAGTTGTGTGAATATGTTGTACCTACGTGTCTTCCATACAGTAATTTATCCTTTTGATCTGTGTTCAGAACAAATTCACAGCAGGGAATTTCTGGTCTGACCTGCAGGGCCAAAGTGAGACTGACTGTTTCGGAAAGATGATAAAATAAGAGAAGATTCTAATTAAAAATGCTTTATGTTCTGTTTCTTATTGTTTTGTTGCTCCTGCGGTATACAGAGGTTGATATTCTTGAAAAAGTGCAACAGAACCGCTTGCATGGTTTTAGACTAATAGTCTTGTTATTGTTTAAAGAGATGATAAACTCACTCCAATTTTCCGTATTTAAGCAAATTCCTTCCTTTAACGGTTAAATTAGTCTTGAATACATCCCAACATTTCTAGCTTCACAATAAAATACTTTCAAGAATATTTAAATCAATAAAAACACTAAGATTCTTTTGGCAAGAGAATGGATTATTTCCCCTGAACTGCAGCAAGAATTTACTGAGAAGCAGAAGTGTTAACTTAGTTATCACTCTTGGCTACCAACACTTAATTAATTCCTTGCACCATAAAAGTTGGTCTCACTTTATTTTTAGGTGCTTGTTTTGCATCACTCTGAAAGACCAGATCAGAAAACAACATGGCTGGCTCAGTTTATGAACATCTTAAAGCTTGAACAGCTGATCTAGGCGAGCTACACCTTTCCAATTTCCTGTTATGTTGCAAGAAGCCCTTCAGCACTGCACACTGAACATAGCTCAGGCCATGGGAATCTGCAAACAAGTCTACACACACAGAAATGTGGTCAAAGACACACACAGATGTACTCAAACATGAAGCAAAGATAAACATCAAAACAGGCACTTAAAGTGAATTCTACTCGCCACTGAGCGTGGCCTCTAAGTGTAGTCATCCCTAAGATCAGAAACACTTTATCTAACGTGGGAATCCACATCCGAGCTATAAACAGCAATCTCGTAGTCTCGCTCTCCTACACACATGCACAGACACATTGTGGGTGTGTTTGTGTGCATGTCTGTGTCCTTCCGCAGATGGAACGGTAGTTGTCAGGAAGGCCAAAGGGAGGAAATGGGCAGATTTGGAGTTCTGCATTTTAACACCTTCATTTACTTCACTCAGGGACTGTACCTTTACCTCAAAGTGGTATAGGCCCAATGACAAAAGGTACAACTTCTGCCAGTCTGTGTTAGTGTGTGTGCGTGCATGTGCATATATGCAATGTGTCTGTATTTGTGCAGCTATTCAGAGACATCGAGGGCAGGACACAGGAGGAGTACAACTATCTGGGACAGTGCAGTCTTCACCAGTTGGTTCTACAAAGACACTGACGAGCAACTCAATATTAGCTCAAAATTGCACTTAAAATCAGGTTATTATAACATCAGCTACTCTGCTTCCAAACTGTATTTTACATCTACATATTTACCTGTATGAAAACTTTTTTGTATGATTAGCAATCTGTCATTTAAGTAGTTGTGGGAAATTAAATGTGTGAGTGTGTATGTGTGTGTGAAGGGTCAGTGGGAGGTAGGGAGTTATGTGAGAGGATGTGAGGTACGTTGGAAGGAAAGGGGAACCTTTGGGAGTGGAGTTCATTTTCCCCTCTTTCCTGTTTTCTGTTTTGTCTCGGCATGTTGGGCTACCTTCTTACATGATCGACGTGATTTCTCTCACTCCCATGGTATGTGTGTGCATGTTATGTGATAAACTGAGAGATCGCTGTCGTATAAACTGAGAAGGAGAACAGATAAACAGAGAGAACATGAATATTTTCCCTTTGTAGGTACAGTAATCCATCATGAAAGGTGTGTTCAGACAGTGTCATGAATGTATCTTAAACAATAAAGTTGCTATCAGGATGCCCTCTCTCATGTGTACAGAAAAGAAAACCAACCTTACTGTCATGGAACACGTTGAGAGATCAAACAGTTTACCTCTGTGTCCAGGAAACAAACTCATGAAAATGAAACGCTCAGATACGTGTTCAGTCAACATATTAATCAGTCTCTCTCAGGAAGCAGCATGTGTCTTTTTTGTTGATCTCAAAAACGGCTATGTGGAACATCTCCTGATCCCCTTACTGGTTACCATAGAAACAATGAAAGCCTGGTGATATGTTGCCTGTGAGAAAACATTTTTGTGCAGATTAAAAATATAGCTAAAGAGATGACAAAACCAGGCTAAAATGTCACTGAACAGGTAGCCATTTACATTTAAATTTTAAGTTTAAGCTAGTCCCTATCTCCATAGCTTTGTCACTCAAGTGTGTATGTGAAATATATTCTGAAGCACAACACTTTTTGTTTTCTCTAATACTTTATTGCTTCATTGCTCTGTGAAAACACTGCGTCTGCAATGATGAACCCTCACTGCCCCACCAGCCATGGATGAATATTTATAAGTTTGATAGTTGTTTCATGCCGTCTTTGAAAGCTGATTGACATGAGACAAGTTAGCAGGACTTTAATCTCAAATTCAAAGAGCTTTTCATCTGCAGTGCCGCATAAATTAAGAACAGTGAAAGGTGCTCTAAGGCAGCCATAGAACTACAGCATTGTAAAAGAGAAACTTTGTCATGTCATGTTTTTTAGAGGACCGTGTAAATATATTCTGGGGTCAACACCCTCAGTAGTAGCTTTAAAAATTCAGGGAGTGCAGAAGGAGGACTTGTGCATGCAGACAGTGGGTGCCCTTTTTCACACTCCAGTCATTAGACAAACTACTGAGACTCAGGGAGACAAAAACATGTCTAAAAAGGAGTCAAACAAAGTAAAGGACAGGAGCACTCAACTATCAGACAGGTTGAAAACCTACGCCAGTCAAACTTATTTGGAAAGGAAAAAACAGTAACAGTAAAGTTATTTCTCAAACTATAAACATCCAGGCAGTTTACAGACAATGTTTTCCTATAAAGTGACAGATTAATACTGACTTTTCAAAGGCGCTGACTTTCTGTGCTACCTCCAAATAAAATGGTTTATATAATCGGGCAAAACTGGTGGCTTGTTCACAGTTATCTGGCTCGTGTCTCTCGTTGTGTCAGACTCTGCAATGTCGCCATGTTCCCACACCTCAGCACAAAACTGAGGTGTGGGAACGTGACTATAAAGTCATCATAAAGTTATGATAACTGATCCTTCTGATCCTGATTCTTTTCATTATCTGGGTGCAGTGTAAGATACACTCCTGAGTGGTCTGAGACCTATATTTGTTTTCTTTTGTGTGTGCCTACATAGGTAATCAGTACAATTTTGTCCTACACCCTGCTGTGACTGACGTCATTCACTCAGAGGTCAGACAAACATACACACTTGCTGACCATTTGGCACTCTTCACTGACTTGTCCATAGATTTGTGGAGAAAAAAAACAAAACAAACTTTCCCTAAAAACAAACGTCTACCTTTGAAAAGGGGAAAGAGAGATGTAGTGGACTAAGTTACATAACTGTGTTAAACTAGACACTGATCCACTGCTGGACACCCACAGACAAAAGCCATGAAATGTTTGCACTGTTATCTCTTGGCTCACTGAAAACTCAATGGGTGGGCTCCTTGTGAAGCAACACAACAAGGCTTTATTAGTCAAGATGGAGCACACAAACCGGGTCGCACCTTTATATATGCACACATACACACACACACAAATATATGCAAATGCAAGCAGTCTCATGACATTTTCATCCCAGAATTGTCTTTACAAAAAACTGGCATAGCATTAGGTAATGTGTCTGTCTGACTGTAAAGCCCACATAATGTGAAAGTGGATATGACTCACTGCCTTGGCAACTAATTCACACTTTGATTTATTTAAATTTCTACCACATTACCATATGTTCATTAGTTTGGTGACAGCACTTTAAAAGTCAAACTCACTTTCTTGCTCAAGCTATTCACAGCATCAGTTCTCCATTTCTAACCTCTTTCCTCAAACACTGGACTAACACCGGAACAGAATTTGGATCATTTCTGCAGGGTTGCATTGTTCAGGTCTAATTTGGAAATTGAATAAGACTCTGTTTACGCTAACAAGCAGAGAGACAGACAGTGGTGATGATTTCATCCACAGAAAGAATGTCAGAGTTGCTGCACAGACAGTGAATAACAGAACAACCCCTGGGACATTAATGAAAGCTGCCATGGTAATTGTACTGGGATTTGAGAGCATTTTCTGATTAACAGTTTGAAGTGCTACATTCAAATAAAACTCATTTGGATGGACTGTATCAAACAAAGATCCTTTGACGCGCAACCACATCATTAAAGGTCAACAACAAACTCCAAAAACTCTTAGACAGTTTTCTCTGTTTGCAGAGTTTCCTTGTGAGTTTTAACACAGTAAATGTATTGAGAATGTATTAGCATCCACTGCAACCATATGTGCGTGCAGCATGGTGGCATACAGCATACATGCTGACACTACAGTGTGCCTTGTCATATTCTAAGCCTACATGAATAGAACCAGACACACAGTGAGCCCATACATCCGTTTAACTGGCAGCTTCAGCGGAGGGCATGAATGTCAAAAAGCACAGTCGGGATTAAAGCACCACATCTGCTGAGAGGGGCCACAGAATTCAGTTATTAACAGCTACATATGGACTCCAGCTGGATTAATAATGAGGGTCAATATATCAACATATTGTTATGAAAAGCGTGCAACAGCTTATGTCCTGAGGCCCTCTTGCTGCACCCATGTGCACACCTGCATGCAAATACACACTCACAGCATGAAGAGAGCAAATATATCCACCATAATATTGTGTTTACATGTGAAGAGATACACTGGGTGAAAGCTGAAAGTGCAAGGATGGAAGTGGAGCTGCTGTCCAAAGTGAATAGGTTTCTTTCTCTTGGGAATGCAAATGTGCATAGGAAATTTCACACCAACCAGAACATTAAAATATTCATCACAAAGAAACAACTGGATGTACAAATGGATTAAGATAATCATGTGGCCTCCTTCGCATAAGAAACTTCTTTTATTTATGTAAATGCTGTTCATTAGTCCTGACCTGTTTACATGCCATGCTGATTTGTTATTTTTAAAATCATTAAATGCAATAAATGATTTACATATTAAGTGATTCATTTTCTTCCCAGTGAAATTTATCAGTAAGACCACCTATATGTATTGTACGTATATGTACGTACAATACATATAGGTGTGTATATGTATGTATGTATATGTATCTTCACCGTATGTGTGCATGCACGCTCACAAGTGAGCAGTGGGAGTAATTGGTTGTTTAAAACTTTCAAAACCTAAGTGTTGTTGTGGCCCTAAAATCAGATGTTAAGCACTTTATTGCCATAACAAGGAAACAATGAATAATTCTCCACAGTTGTCATTAGTGGACCACAACGAAATGGCTAATTGATCGTGATCTTAACGCGCAATAAGTGCCAGTGCAGACACAAAGGTTACAGCTGCACCCACATGCCCAAACATGTAATGTGAAAGAAACTGAGACACACACACTAACCAGATCGTTCATCTCACACATGATCACACAAAGCACGTGTCTTTGGATGCACAGAATGCACCCTGCAAAACACATGTTCATTTAGTTATTGTACGGTGTGCTAGCACTCTGAACCTTCTTCTGCTCCCTAAATGTAAAATCCACATACACGGTGAAACCACCCCCCATATATAGATGTCAGACATATATCAAAATCCCTTCTGTTGTCTGGGATTTATGACTCTAACTAATTGCATAGCTGTTCTTTTGAGAGCTAAGGTGGGAGGGGTAAAGGAAAGCTGGAAAGAGAGTGGGGGAAATGTGCCTGTGCTGCTAAAAGTCTGTAAGCCACAGGAAGGTTTTTGTGAGGGGGAGACACTGTGACAGTATGTGAACTAAAAGACTTCAATATCAATACACACATGCACACAAAAACAGTATGTTACCGAATTAAATATCACTACTAAAAGGACTGATTGGGTTGAAAATCAGAGACGTAACACATGATTTTCACTTGATCACTTGTGTAATGTGTATACACTGCGATAAATTCTATAGAACAACAACAAGTCTTGTATTTAGGTAGTTGTATACCTAGGATAATTTACGGGTTGTAATCAAAGTAGTTGCTATCATCACTTTTCCCAGAATAAATGCAGCTGGCATGTGATCTTTGATTTCACAATCATAAAAAAATAACTAAACAAGTACAATCAAGACAGACCATTGTTCTGTTCCAGTTGGGTTTTTTTTGATAAGACAGTTTCACAATAGCTCTATCGGCAGTTTTTCACCAAAAACTACACCTCACAGTCTGCAGCCTGCATCAACAATATGGGGAATGGAGGCAAAGATACACCTTTACTCTGAAAACTCAGCAGTGATCACACATATAAAAATTAACCATGCTGGAAAAAAATGCAAAAAAGTCAAAAGTTCCAGGTAACAAAGCCCTTGTTACCATATTTATCATTAAGTAAGCGCTTTTCACTGAAATACACACCAGAGATTTACAGCAGGAGAGGAGGTGAGGTAGCTGAGGTATGTGAGTAATACTGGGATGCTATTATCTCTCTTTAGCCAGTGTGGAAGCAGTTTATCACAGCAGTCAATCACCAAGTAATCACTATCTGCAAGAAACTTCCTCCACTTTCACTACCTTAGAACACTTTGTCAGTTTTCACCGCCTGGCCCGCCAGAGATAAAGATGTTACAAAGAGCGGGTTAGCAGACTCAGTGACAGATTGTATTAGGTTTGTATTTTATTTATCATCTTTTATTCAAACTAAAATAACCTTCCTTTACACATGCTGCTGGTCTGTAAAAAAAATATGGCCATTTCCAGTGAGGGGTTTATTTCAATATGAAATCAGCAGAAAATTAATCCATTATTTTTGGTAACTGGTAAATCAGTAAATCAGTCATTTACCAAGCAAAAAAGCAAGACCTTTACTGGTTTCAGCTCGTGAAAGGTGAAGATTTTTTCTGTTTCATATGCTTGTAAACTAAACATCTTTGAGTTTTGGACTGTTGAAGACGTCAACTTTGGTTCTGAGAAAGTGTGATTGGCAATTTTCACTATTGTCAGATATTTTATCGACTAAAAGGTTCACAGATGAATCAAAAAACAGATAAATGACCAAAATATTACTCGCAGACAAAACAGATCCAGGTCAATAAATCAACAACCAAGTAATCCAGCTGTACAACAGCTGTAATTGAAGATTACTAAAGAGTGTATTAGTCCAGATCACTGTTCATCTCCAAACTCTATGTCTTTCTTTTACTCTTATGATCCACACTGATCCTTGACTGGTGATCTGCTCTCACTCCACTGACTCGGCCGCCTTAGGAATGCCATTCCAGCAGTCAGTCCATAATTCCCGCTCAGTGTTCCCAGTAATCCCTCTTCTCCGGCTGCTCTGAGCCTACTTCCTTCCCCACAGCTGCTGGCTGGCCCGGCTTGCTCTAATAATAGGACAACAATGCCCGCCCCATGCCTGGACACACAGCACTGCACTACTACCGCAAAAAAGAAAAAAAAAAAAACCCCACAAAAACCTGTACATCTAAAAACGTTTCAAATGGAATCTGGATAGTGTTTCCTCTGCTTGACACGCATTTTCTATAACAGATAAATCGCTTTATTCAAAGAGGTCACATAAATCTTTAATGTTACTGAAACTATTGACGTCTAACTCTAAAAGAGCTACCTTCTAAATTGTTGACATTCAGTATTTGTGTGTGTGGGTAGCAGACAGCAGCATGTAAACACATGTTGATGGAGGAATGATGATGAGGCTCCACACTAAAGTAAGCTACTATCTGTGGTGGAGGAGTCACAGAAGACACTGTAATCACACAGAAGCTGATAAATGAAGACTACACATCGCTGAAGTAGTTAAACACTACCTTGTGCCTTTGCCACAGTGTGTTGGAATGGGACTACTCCTCCAGCACACACTCACACACATACCGGAGAAGTTATGAATAAATGTCACATTAATGTTGCATGCATCCTATCAGCAAAGCAGCCCCAAGCTGCACACACAACCACCAAAGAAAGGGAGGCTTTAATCAGAACAGAGTGTGGAGAGACTGAGAGCTGGATTGAGTTTTTTCTCTCATCTTCTGCTGTCCCACTTGTAGAAGCAGAGCTCAGAATCACATGTTACAGCTCTTAGTGTCTTTGAGCCTGACATTTATTCACCAACTTCTTTTCTCCTCATTTGTTTCTTCCATAAAAGATGGTTTGCCTCTTTCAACCTCTACTTTGCTCCTTTCTCTGACAGATCAGCGTGACAATGTTGATTCCCCGGCACGTGAAAAGCTTCTCTCCACACCTTCTCCTCTCCTTCAACCCCCACCTTCGCCATTCCAACAAAAGAGCAATCACACAGAAAAACTCAAAATGTGGATCTCAGACCCCCTTTCCTCTCACACAATTACTGGCCAAGAGAAAGTTGAAGAAAAAAAGAGAGGAATGTTAGTGCTCACCTCAGACAAGATCCCACTGCCGCAGGGAAAGCAGAAGGAATATCATCCTCAATCCGCACAGAAAACCAAGAGCAACAAGTAGTAACTCCAGAGATTTCTCCTCCCCTCTCTCGCACTCCTGTTTCCTTGCTCTGTTTCTCCCTCTGCTCTGCACTCATTCAGGCTGCAGTAGCTGCAGTGGACTGAGCAAGTATGCATGTGGTGTGTGTGTGAGTGTGTTTGTGTGTGTGTATGGTCCTGTGGACTCCTGCAGGGGCACTTAGCAGGGTTCAGGTCCTCCCCCTTCTCGGTCTCACACAGAGAGAGAGAGAAAAAAAAGCTCAGCCACACACACAAACAGAGGGCAGGAGAGTACTCTCTTTGTCTTTTGTTGCTTTCTCTCACTTCCTCGCTCTGTTTTCAAATGTCTGTAACTCCCCGTTCTACAGCCCCTTTCATATGAGAAAGCGAATGACAGAGAGAGACTGTGCATGTATGTATGTATGTGTGTGTGTGCGTGAATGCTCATGCACAGGGAATGCAGTCGTGCCTCAGAGCCCGGGGCTCAGAAGAGGGGGAGGAGGAGAGAAGGAGGAGGTGGAGTTTAGGCCTCAGAGAGCTGAATTCCTGCCTCACGTCCAACCAATCAGAGGCCTTGTTGCGGTTGACTGAAAACCGCGGGGCCAGGCCAGGCCTCGCTACCACACTCCAGCTTTAAAGTATTAGTTGAAGTTTGCTGTGCACTTAAGCTTCATTCTGCTGTGGTTCTATGGATGATTATTAGTGTTTTATCTTGGGCAATTACTTGTTTTTGTTAACAGTGGCTTTTACTCTGCCTAACTAATGTTTCAATTTAAACATTCAATAAAAATAATTAAAAGTACTTATTCTACGTTTATTGCAATAATAAGCCAAGGGAATGTTATCTGTATTGCATATTTCAGGCACAGGTCCATACCATATCCTAAAAACTCCATAAGGCATTAAAAACAAAATTACTCTGTAGGCCACAAATGACAGAAAGTAGCTTTTGTAAGTTTACAGATGGTAAGAAGTGCAACGAACAAAGTCTCACTTGCTGTTTCCTGTCTCAGAGATAAACTAATTCATTTGCAAATTCAACCCAAGCAAGTTTCCAAACCATGTTTAAGCAAAAAAGTCGCCACACAAAACTATGCCAGAACACAAGTAATAGGTATGTTACACTCTGAAGTGGCTGTGCTGGGACGTTTGATTGTCTTTTCCCATGTCCCTCCCTCCTTCCTGCCAAAGAACAGTACTCTCAGGTTTCTGCTGCTGTCCTCGTCCGGACATTTGTCAAGCAAGACATTTGTCCACAGAGGTGACATCACATCTCCCCCCTCCTCCTGCTATTCACACCAGTTCACTTCGCCTTCTCTCCTCTTCTCACCCCATCTAGTCACACTGAAGCCTTAGGGCTATGTAATACGAAAAAATATCATATGGCGATCTTTCCTTGTAGTAAGTTTCCCAGATGTCATGGGAATCCAAGTAATATTTATGAATTCATTTCAATTAAAAACAAGTATGTCGGCGCTAAAAGAAAGGTCAGGGGTTCACTAAAATCAACAGGATTCGTCCTATAGAGACCATGAATTACTGTGTGAAATGTGATGAGGACCCATCCAACAGTTGTTCCTCCAGTCACCACTGTGGCTAAAGCAGCAAAAACTTTCATGTAAAAAAGGTCTGGCATTAACATGTGCTCAATAAGCAGCATCACATTTACCAAACTACAGAACACAAAGATGAAATCTCTGTTTTCAAACCAGGTGTGTGGTTCTACTGTTGCTACCTCGACTGTATTACTGTGAAAGTGTACTTGATGTATTTATATTTATGGAGCCTTTAATAGACCATTTAGCTCTTTAATGAGCAAATTTGTGTTTAAGGTAAACAGAGTTACACTGGCTGATCTGGCAGATGATTGTAGAGACAAGATGTTTCCTTTACTGAACTAGTTTTACATCTATAATTAAGCTAATTGTAATTATGCATCAGAGCATTGAGAAAGCAAACAGGTTAGAACAAACCAATGACAGACAGCTCCATGTTTCCTCTACTCCACATTTAGCGAGTCCAGGCTTCTAAAACCAAAATGGAAACAGCCCAGTTTCCACACATATCCACTAAATGTGAAATGATACAAATTGCTCTGTTGCAGAGGCAGTCTGTGACATCAGTGAGGATGGGATAAATATGTTGATCTATTGCTTTCATATGTTTCTTGCTTCTGAGGCATTCAGCACGACTATAAAACGTTTGAGTTAAACATCTTGTTGTGAGTTTGTCTTTGTTTGTTGTGCACCAAAGCTTGGTGACGAGTTTTATTTGACGCTTTTTGGCCTGTGATTACTGCTTTTTGTTTTGAAGACTGGCCTGATCACTTCCAAATTTCCAAAATAGTTTATTACAATTAGTGAGGTTTTTTTTTCACTCTTTTTTTTTTTATTGAAACACAGTTCTCTACCACCTCTAACACACCAGTTAAAAGTGCTAAGTATAGAAATATGCAACACAAATCCACAGGTATGTTAGGTGATCTGCCATTAACTGTCAAAAGAGAAAGGCCGAAACTTAAGAGTCCGGGACCCCACCATCTTTATCTTACTGGGTGAAATGTGAATGCTCCATTAGGAACCAGTGAATAAAAACATCTAGTTCTACATAACATCCTTAAAATTGTTTAAAACAGTTAAATGCAGGTTTAATGTGAGGTGGCCTGGCACAGTGTTTTAGAGCCGACTGAGGGAAATCAGAAAAACCAGGATGCTTGTTTAGGCCGAGGTTTCGGCTAAAGTTTAATTTCACCTTCAATAAACAACTTCCAGGATAAACAGTGAAAAAGAGGGAGTGAGAGTAAAAAATGGGAAAGACAGAAACCCAAAGGCTGAAGTGACATAGTGAGTGAGTACTTTGGTATGTGGGCTATAGAGTTACACAGGGACAAAAAGTGAAGCAATGAAATCCACTCCTATAGACAACTTCGACACGCCTCTCCTTTTATCTTCCTCTCTGTTTGTCTCTCTTTCTGTCTCAGTAATCCCTCACCCCCTGTCACTCTGTTTATTTTTCTGACTCAGTCTGTGAGTGTTTATGTCCAAGAACGTGTGAAAAGTTAACAATATGCATAGTGATGACTATGTTTAACCACACGTTTGTGTATGCATAGTTTTTAATGCATAAGTAAGTGAAATTTAGACTCTCTGGAGTAAAAGCCACAACAAAGGCTGAGTTTCTCAAATGGATCTTCCTCCAGAAACAGCCAGTGTGTTACTGCTGAACCCGAGTCAAGAGAATGACAGTAACACTGGAGAAAAATACAAGATATAAAGGGTAGATTAAGAGAAGAGAGAGCGGGAAACCAGCGGTAAGCAGAAAGTAAAGAATAGAGAGTGTCACAGTGACAAAGGAGCTGAACCATCAGTGACAAACAGGAAACAAATAGTCTGCCTAATGTGTATCTACAGAATTATAATGATGTGCCTTAAGAAGTCATTCTATACTCTGTTGTTGTTGCTTGGGTGCTAAAAAAAAAATCCAAAATGTTTGTGCTGAGGAACAACTCAGTGCATAAACAAAATGACACTGCGCTCCTCAGAAAGCTGAGTCAGACAGAAATTTACACATAAAACAGTCAAACTACTTCAATTCAAATCAGAGCGTCAAGGCTTACGACTCATCTCGCTTCCAGAGAAAAATGAATGTGTATGTCAGCTGTAGAAAGAGTTGGACACGGGACAGTCAGGAATGCCAGCATCTGCCATTTTGGACACAAAGGCACTTGTGAGCGGCACCTGGGGTCAGGCTGCTACCATGCCTACCATGCCAGCAAGTGCTTTTTGTGGAAGGATTCCAAAGGTAATTCAACGAATAAAAGGGTAGAACTGGGGCGTCCTGGGGCCCCAGCAGTCTAAAATGCATACCACATAACTGCCAAGCCCCCAGTTTCATTAGGACATTTATGACATACCATTCACGTCTCCTTCTCTCTCTCTTTCTCCATATGTTTTCTGCCACTCTACACATGCAGAGTGACATACTGAACTGTGTCATTTAGGTAGAGCACTATATCTCTGATGATATCCCCATGCAAATGCTGTTCCCTCATTTCCTGTAGTACTCTCCACCACCAAAACCTCCTTGACTTCACTTTGATCTGATCATGAATGGAACTGTTAGTGCTGGGAGGACTTTTTTTCTAGCTGAATCCTTGATGTTGCTTGGATTCTCTGAGAAGTCCCTTAAAGATCAGAGCTTTTTCTGCCAAATCTAATTTGCTAAAAAAAAGTTTTGCTAAAAACAGTCAATTATTTGATGAAAGTGTCTGACTGGACTTACAGCAACTCACATTTTGGAACTAAAAGCTGAGATTTTATTTTTAAAAAACAGCGTGACATTAATTGGTTCAGTTATTACAGACAGAATCACATCAAAACCTTATATCCTTTGTCTTTTTGTTTTTTACTTTGGTCTGTAACTGAGAAAATTCTTTTTTTCACATTTCCTTAAATGTTCACATATGGGAATTTTACAGACGGTATACAAAGAATAGCATGTAACAAGGTGTAGAAAAAGACATTTCAGCAGTTAACCTCATGATCACGGGTTAAATGTAATCTAATTGTGATGGTGAAAACAAAGCAGATAGGACAGCAGACGTCTTTAAATCAAAATTTGATGTTGCTGGTCTTCCAAAGCTCTAATTTCAGGCTCAGATTACTCTATTTCCCACCAGCTTTAGTACTGAAATAAATACCCTGGTGGATCATCACAGATCTGTAGCTGGGTTTACCACATAAACAATGAGGAAGGATAAACAAAACACTGATTAAGATCAGTTTATCTCAAGATGCTAGCATCCGACTTTGATTAGAATCTCCCAGGAAAAGACTTAAGTCTTCTCCAGTTTACTTTCACACAGTCAATATTTTCCCAAATCCCTTTCTTCAGCTTATTCCCTCACTACTCTCGCCCTCTCTGGCACTCTTTGCTCCATGTGGGACCACCAAATTTACATACGATTTACAGAGACCTGAAAAGCACATTCCCAACATAAATTTGTTGTGAGCGTGTAACAAGCTCATGGCTGTGTTTGGCTCACTTTCTACCCCTCGCAGTCACTTCAGCTTAGACACACATCGCACATACTTCAAGAGCAAAACATACCCTGGACACACATTAACACACAAATGCACACACTAGCACCTACGCACAGGACCACACTAACATGCTTAACATCAACGTAACATGCAGCAAAGGCACAATTTATAATTGTGCACATACTCCAGTTTTCCGTAGCATGTCTCATATGCTCTGCAGTGCTTTTCTTTGTCTCTGGGCCGTCCCTCCACCCCTCCTCAGCAGTGATCTGTTGACTGACAGTCTCCCATCAGGGTGGCTTTCTGACAAACAGGGCCAAATGGAGTCATGCCACTGTTGCTGCTGGCCACAAGTCAGCTCTCTGAGGTTATTGCTTAGCTCTGCTCTTACAGTGTTATTTATATCCACCATCACCAGACTAGTTGGTTTGATGAACTTTTCATCTGTCATCTCCTGTGTGGACCTCACAGCTGCACATCCTTTGCTTTGCAATCTGCCATGTTTTCTTACTATAACCTACAGTGTAATAACAGCACAATGAAAAAGAAATGCTGAACATTTCTGAATGCTGTACAATTTGACAAGACTTCACATTTGCACAATAACATTGCTAACGTTTACTGCTGCATAAATCCACACACTCTCATACATTTTGATCAGAGGATGTTAGCTTCTGTTTCTGAGGTACTGCAGTAACTATGAAGAGTATTTTTGAGAGCATCACTGACTGGTCACCCACAAGAGATTATTCAGATTACAGCGAAGATCTCCTTGCAGTGTTACTTTTAGAACTAGGCATATAGATTTTATTTGATGTGATTTACATTTAAATGAAAACTCAACAGTCTAAAAAAAAAACAAACAAGATAAAGACAGTGTGAGGAACAGAAAAAGAAAGAGAAAGAGAAACTGAACTGAAATTTTAATCTATTTGCCAACTGCTTTAATGTGGTTCTGTACCATTAACAGAGAAACTATGCACTGTAACAGCCAAAGAAACAGAACATCACAATCAGCAGATTGCTGCTCTGGAGACACACATCTTAGTAGTGTGTTTTCCTCTGAATGTCTCTTTCACAACATTCATTACAAATCACACAATTGTAAATTACAAAGAACAACACAATGATTTCAGACTCCACTATATTTACTTTGTTTTTTCCTTTATTAAATTGGTTTGCTTTGGAAAGGCAAATGTATAAGAGACACAAATGCACTGTGAATATTTCCCTCATACTCATTCAGTCCTCTGAGACAGTCATTAGAAGCAGCGCTCCAAAATGCGCAGAGGACGCACCAGGACCCAACTGCTGAAGCTACATTTGGACACAGGTAGGGATACATTTATCCGAATATGCAGTGTCAAACAAATGTGTCCTTGACCTCCATGAAGGACTATCTGGTCAAGCTTGCAGTAAATATATATAGATCCAGAAAGCTTCCAAACATAAACCACTGAGGTGAGTTAACATCTTCTGTTTCTCTCTGTGTCCCTCAGCATTTTGATGTCTTTTTTTCCAGCTTTTCCTTCATCATTTTGAGTTTTCGCACTATCCATTATGCAAATTGCCACAGCATTCCCTTTGTATGGCTGATGGCTGCAAATGTGTGTGTGTTTTTTTTCACTGTCTACAGAAACATTCACAGTGCCCCCACCCCCTCGACAAATAAAGCCAAATATATAAGCATGGAAGAAAAATCCCATCACAATCAGAAACTCAAGATACATTTGAGAAGAATTTTAAAGCCAAGTGTGAAACGCAGTCAGCTTCAACTGGATGTAGGCAAAATCTGAAGATACCTTAAGAACGTTTTTTTTTAAATAAGCATTTGGCTCAGTTCTGCTGAAAGGTGGAAAACCAGTTTATTCAAGTAAAAAATGTGTATGTCCGAAGTCATCAAAGCTGGTTTAGTTTTGAAAAGCCTCACAACACACAGCCTGCTATTTAAAACGACTCCTGACATGCTTTTCCAGCCCAACTGGCAGTGCCACTTGCCTTGACCTCTGGAGGACTATGACAAGCAGCCTGACTTTTTATTTTCACTTGTTCATATATATATACTTATTATAAACGCTTCTGACAATGCAAGAGAAGAAGAGTCAAAAGAAAGACTGGCTACATGGAACCTGAAAACTGTCCTATACAGGCTCACTGCCCCAGATGATAGCATGAGGTAGTCCGGAGGCATCAATATCCAAGAATTAGAAAATGTGACATTAGTACGCAATCAATACACAACCTGACCTTTATGCTTTGTTCTTACAGGCTGCTGGCCAGGAAGGTGTTAGTTAAAACAGACTGAGCCAATGACAACAGAACACAGATGGGAGATTCTCCTGCACTGTAGCTCCTCTTTGTCCTTTTATTGTTATGCGTATTTTTACATGATTACCTTAAACAAAACGTGTCTGCTTACCTGCGAACGGAAGGAGTAAGGTGTTCTGTTTTCTTTCAGCCACAATCAGTATTTGTATGATGACAATGCATCATGTGACAGTGTGAAAAAGGTCACTCACAGTGATGAACCCACAGAGAATTACCACCTGACTCTGCAGCTGCCCTTAACTCTGCAGACCTTAATATCAATTGTTTGGCTGTCAAGGCCACAACTTTATTGTTTTGCTTCACTCTCAGTGCTCTCACCGCATCATTTTTGGCCACAGCAGGCAGCAGATTTCTCTAATAACACACTGCATACTACTGGCTTGGCACCAAATGGCAACCAGACAAAAGTTAGTGACTAGTGAGTGAACATAGACTAGTGGAGCATTTAACGGATAAAGTGATATTTCCCTCAGGAGTCGGTAGAGACCACATACAGAGCTAAAAGAAAGTGAATCATGTTCTCACATGAATCATCATAAGTTCACCATATCAGTGTAAAAGATGATAATAATGTCAGTATTGTATTCACACCTTGTGGACCAAGTGGACAGAAAAATTCATTTTTGCAGGTTGAAAAAAAAAAAGACTATGTCAAGTTAGCAACTATCTAGTGAAGAAAGATATTCTTCTCAAGAGTTTAGGGCCAGTCTAAGCCTAAAGTCCCCGAAACACTGAAATGTCCTTACACCAAAGGTTTAAAATCCAGATTTGCTTCCTAAAAGATGCAAACAGAGAAACACACACACAACACTCAGGCTTACACACAAGCATGTTTACAGCTGGAAACAGGACAGACTAAACATCGTGTTTTTATCAGTCTCTAAACACTCTAGACAACATTCATCTGCCAAAGCTGTAACCCCACAGAGTGAAGAGAGTCTCAATGCCAGAAAGAACTTGACTTGACCATGAGGCCTGGTGTAAGATAATGCTTCCTCTCTTAAAACTAGATTAAAATTTATAAGCTGACAGCCCAGTTCCTAAATTTACACACCCTGTACCACCCAGCTCCAAAGTCTGGCTAGATTTTAGCACATGACAACACAAGCAAGAATAAATCTTTTATTAAAAGCTGAACATTCTTCAAGACAAAGCCCTGCAGCGCTTTCACCCACAAGACCACAGTTTCATCTGGATAAAATCCGGGAATTTTAGAAGTGCAGTCAGAAACCCAAATTCACTTCAAAATGGAAAATGACTGAAAAGCCCCTTGTTTTTCACAAGAAATGCTTTATAGTGAAAGAGAAGAAATCTCAGCTGGTTTAATCCCTGTCTAATCAAAGTTCTGTCTTACACACACACACACACACACGCACACACACACACACACACGCACACACACACACACACACACACACACACACACACA
>JBBMJY010000008.1:15619064-15632159 GCA_037833715.1 Toxotes lorentzi | reverse complement strand
CACACACACACACACACACACACACACACACACACACACACACACACACACACACACACACACACACACAAAAATGTCCCTGTGTTTTCCCCTCCAGTACATGAGCAAGCATTCAACCTTTCTCAACTAGGACAAAAACATACAGACCTATTTACATGTCAATGAGGGCCATAGATAAGGAGTTTTTCTGCTTCTCCCTTTTTACTTTCCTCCCTCAACATTACCCTCATCTATATGTGCTCCTATAACTAGTGGCTGTGCTTATTTTAAGGCCTGAATTAGGCACGGCTGCTTGTAAAGAAAAATACTTTTTGTATACTTTTTTTTAGTACTTTTTATATACTCAAGCTTATTCCTGAAGAAACTATTGTATGCACACATGTTCCACAGTTATTCATGTGACCACTTTTAATTTTCCATGCATGGCAGGAATGCCACTCAGAATATCTTCCAAATGTAATGCACAGTAGAAGAGGATCTCCAGCGTCAGCAATCATCTGCTTTCTGTAGATACAAGCAGGAAATATGTAGATGCAGCTACAGGGCTATCTGCAGCTACTGTATATGCAGATAGCAGATCACCATCTACTTTATATGCAAAATACACAAAGCAATGTGTAATACATGAACAAACATGCATACAGAAAAGCTATGCAAAGCCCTCTGCTCCCGGATTTGTTGCAAAAAACAGCAGTGATATCTGTGCGTGCATGTGTTTACATCTGTCTCAGAAAGAGTGAAAATTGATGCCTGCGCGCCTTGGGAAGCGTGAACTCTTCCTGCAGCTTGCAAGTCTGAGGTGAGACTGTAATTGGATGATATCAGATTATTGCCCTTTCTACTTCCTTTTCTATTTATATTGGACCTTAAGAAGGGATCTGTATGCATTGGAAGAGGCCGGCTGACTGGTTGGGAGTAAGAAAGTGATTATGACTGCAAGAAGCTGATGTTTTATTTTGGGAAACCTCACTGTGAAGGTGAGAAAAAGCTCAGTGTTCTCACTTATTTGGTTAGATTGCTAACAGAAGTTTCACGTCTCAGGAGATGGATAAAAATCCTAAAGTTTCATCTTGAGCAGTTCTCTTTCCCCCTTTCTTTGTCTCTCCCTCTCTGTCATGGCAGAGATCCCAGTGCATAAAGTAATGTGGCTTAGACGCTGGCGAAGAGAAACTATGGTCTCTTGGAAATATGTTCTCTGTTGACTCATTCTGTTAACCACATTCTTCATCAGCAGTGCAGCAGAGTTCTTCCCGTCGGCCATGAAGACAAAACATAGTCTTTTCTGGCCCAGTTAATAATACACCATTTTTTTCTGCCTTTTAACTATCTAGTTTAGGCTCTAACATTTGGAGCAGTGGAGGAAAGAAAAAAAAGAGGCAGCGGAAAATGAGGGGGAAGAGAAAGAGTGAGCACTCTCACTGGCCTACAGTGCAGTCTAGATCCCCCTGGATTTATTTGTGTACATAACTCTTTCTCTTTCTATCTCTCCCCTTCTCTTTCCCTCTGTCTCCCACTTTCATTTTTTCGTGCCGCTCTGCATCTCTCACACAAACACCCACATACAGCAACCACTACACGGCATACAAATATACAGATTCGCATAACCATCAAATTATCTTGCTGCTTTTGAATAGAAATGGTACACCCACAGCCCTCACAGTTAATTATTCCATTCAAAGAGCAAGAGGAGAGCTTCCTGCTCCATGAAGCCTGCACCAGTACAGCCAAAAACTGAAGACAAGGCAAATCCCAGAGAGAATTCATTTAAAATACAATTTTGCACTTTCTGAACTGCAAAAAAGCCAGAAACTTTACAGCCCTGTTAACGTAATGACAATAAGGTGATTAAAGCAAAATGTCTTCAGCAGGCAGTTGATTTCATCACATTGCCATGTAACATCCCTCACCCCTTCACCCCCTACCCAACAGACTGAAGTCCTATTCATTTGACCACAGAGGCCCTAGTCAACAGCTTAAGAGCCAAATGTAGAGCCGAGTCATAACAGCAACCCAACAGGAAAACCATGTGACCTAACTCCCTTGTTCACTAACATGCTCTTCAACTTTTTCCACAGTCTCACTCATCATTTCTCATCTTTCTCCGTCAAATCTCACTCACCATGCTGTGTCTCTGGATGGGTGCTGGTGTCAGGGTCCATGTTAAATTTCACAGGGTGATGAGAGCCCACATCAACATACCCATATCCTGAGGCAAAGTCAGCTCTGCAACTGAACTGCAACTACTTGAAACTGCTACTACAACTGCTGCTCTATCCCGCTAGCTGCCGTCTCCCCTTTGCTGTTCTGTCCGGTCAGAGCTGCTGGCTCTGGTCTGGCCCCTGCAGCCTGCCAGCTCAGCTCAGGCTTCTACCGCTATGTTACATCTGTCTAACTGAACCCCTCTCTGGAGAGTGGGGAGCGAGACAGAGAGAGGGAGACAGAGAGAGAGTACAACGGAGCACAGAATGGGAGGGAGGAGAGAGAGAGAGAGAGAGAGGAGCAGTTTCCACATTGTGGTGGTGGTGGAGAGAGAGAGGGAGAGAGATGGGTGGAAGGGGTTGTGGCAGTGCTGAATGTTTCCACTTTGATCAAGTTCACTCTCAGCATATTTTTTTCTCATCATAACGAAGACTTAGAAACATCAGCTTGGAAAACATTAACATGCCAGAAGAATTTAGGAACTGCCCCAGTACTGCAACCTGAATGTTAACAATGGGTGGACTGAAAAACCTGACCTGGTTGGCACAGTTTCTACTCTCATTTCAATTTGGCACACAAAACAGCACATGTTGCTTCTGCTGACCTGACCTGACAGCTTGTGCTGCAAGTTAACATCAGGGCCGCGAATAAAGATCATTATCATGATCAAATCATTGTGTCATTTGTGAATTGTGAAGAAAATTTCTCATCAGGTCTTTAAAACCAAAGAACCAAAGATATTCAATCTACAATGATGTAAAAATACAAAGCTGGAACTGGAGAAAGTTTGTGACCTTTGCTTGAAAAATGACTGAAAGGATTAACTAAACTAATAAACAAATTAGTTGCCAATACATTTTCTGCTGATTAACTAACTAATTAATCGGCTGATTGTTCCAGCACTAGATAACATACAGTGGACTGTCAAAGCAAAAAAAAAAAAAAGCAGCAATAGCAAGGGTCGGTTGCTTACAGACAATAGTTTCATAGTTTTACCAGTCTCTAGTGCAGTAATTGAACAACTCATCCTCAGTAGGTGTTCATCTACACTGACTGCTACTGTTTGATTATCAGCTGATACAGATTCTCCATCATATCTGCAGCCTCATTTGTTTCCCTGCCAAATAGAGCCCAGCCAACCTTTATCTTGAAAATATTTTTTCTCAACTATCCCACGTTTATTGATAAGTTATAGCTCCTTATTTTTGAGATGTTTTGAGCTCATCTTCATAAAAACTGTAAGACACTGACTAAACAAACAGTAATTATTCAGCAGGATGCTGGCAAAAGAGACAGGAGTGACTGGCACAAACTCAATAAATAGCATTCTGGCTAATGATAGCTAATTGTAATTATAAACTCTGAGGAGAGAGACTGAGGGAAGGAGGACTTTGTTAAATTAAACATCACAGGGAATATTAATATATTTAAAATACATGTATTTGGACTACAAGGCATGTGAAAATCATTCAACTGCCTTTGGTCAGTTATCCAATTCAATTTAATCCTATCTAAAACGTTACAGCTTGTGAAAATATTTATGGAAGAAGTAAAACTGGAAAATAGGGCAGCATATGCCCCAGCATCTTTAAAGAACCAAGAGTTGAGAACTTTTCCAAAGCTGTAGCCGGGAAAAAAAAAACGACAAAACTTTCACCTCAGTAAAATTAAGCTTAGTTGTTCTGGTGGCAGCGTAACAGCGCTCTCCGTCTCTGGCATGTTTGTGTCAAAACCTCGAAGACTTCAAAAGAATAGAGGAGGCAGCCGCTCACAATTCAGTCAGAGGATGAGACGAGATGAGAGCGCTCTCTGATTTGCTGTGGATTCCTATTCATCTCAGTGTAGTTTTTATTCATCATGCTGCTTATTTAGAGCCTGTGTCAAACAAGGACAAGAGCAGGTGGGGCCTACACCAATGAATAATTTAGTAAAACATAGACCATGTGAGTGTTTGTAGTGTTTGTAGTGTTGTGATGTGGAACGTAATTTGAAAACCATACAGGTGCCAACACAGACACACACACATAGACAAACACAACTCTAAAGGTTAGACACGGGGCAACTAGAACAAGTGTTACTGTTAGGTTCCTAAATTTAACAACAACCCTTCTGTCAACATGGCATTGAAAGTGGCACTTGTTTTTATTCGCTTGAAAATTATTTTTCCAGTGAACACGTGTGTGTGTTTTAATGAAGCTCTAGAAGTATCTCACCCCCGCACTAATGCTAAAAATAATGGGCGCAAATGTCTGATATTTCATAATACTGATTAATTCACAATTACTTTTCACTTATTTCAGGTGACCTTAATGCTAGCACTGGCTATTTGCAACTCCTGCCAAAATAAAACTGGGTATTTTGCTCATGAGAAGTTAACAAAAACAGAAAAAAATAAAACCAACCTACAGTAATCATTTAAAGTCCTAGTTATGCTTTTCATGTTAACAAGTAACTTATCAGATGTTTTTTTTTCAGCTTGCAATTCTGTAATTGTAGCCGGTCTTTGTGTTCATTCAGCACTGCTTCTGATCTGTAAATGCTCCTATATGTTATTTTTCATTGCCAGTGACCATTGAATTCAAATGCAAATACAACTGCAGTCAGGTGATGAAAATAAAAGGTTTGCCTTTTGAACAGCTGAAAAATAACCACTACAGCGATATGTTACTGTACTGTAATGTATTCTAGCTAATATTGAGAACAGTGTATCTTGACTACGGAGATCGGAATCAGTGATTCAGAAATGACCTTACATGATAATCATGGAAAAGTTTCAGAATGTCACTGGCAGAGTTGCAAAGCTTCTCTGTAATTAGCGAACTGGCTGGCAGACTGTTTATTCTTTTAGCCTCTGTCTCTTCTCAGATAAACAAAACCAACCTACAGTAATCATTCAGAGCCAGTATAATAATGCATCTTGCGCTATATTCTCATCACCATTTCATCACTTGTATCAATGAATACATATTACAAAATGCACATATTCAAAACTCTTCAGTTCTTTTGGGTGTTGTGTGTGTGTAATTTAGCACCAAACAACTGCAGCAAAAAAAAAAAAAAAATGTTGCTGTATTTTTTAAGGCCAAGAAAATGCTATGCAGAGAATGCTGGGTAACAGCCATAACTTTGAGGAGACAGAAGGACATCTCTGCTCATGTCATTATCTAGTCCTCATCATACTTTCAACAAGAATGTGACCTCACTTGGGAGATACAGGGTACGAGAGAAAGAGACAAGTGTCCAAAATAACTGGAGGCATTCAAAGCATTTGAGCTGAGCACAAAAGATGAAATGAAAATTTAAACATTTGAATTTGACACTTTCTCGACGGCATCAGATGACACGATGCTTTAACTAAAAGGACAAATGCTTACATGAGAAATCCATAATGGCAGCTAAGCGATTAAGAAATGCGTTTGTAAATGTTCTAAAGTGTCCCAAAGTTATTTCTTTATTATTAACACAGAACTAGATGGCTTCTTCTACTGGTCAAAGGTTGGTAGGCCTGCAGATGCCACTGCACATCACTTCAGTCACAAACTCACTGACTCACTTGCTTAGATAGACCGATGTGAAAATCACTGTTCAAACAGACATGAAGTCTGCAGAGAGCACGATGCTGTTCACAGCACAAAGGATCACCAAAACCACTGTGGTAACAAAGAAACATGCAAGTATCTTGGTTAAAAATGATTACACAGCTCTGCCAAGCCAGAGATGAAAATCTTTATCCTGTCCAGATACACTGTCCCAGTAACAGAAGGCAACAGCAACTCAGGAAATTGCTTAACTTAATAGAAACTAAACTTAATGTACTGTACTGCATGCAGGGTGTAGACAAAATAATGCAATGACCTCATGAAAAAGCACTTAAACTGAATAACCACTGCACACACTGATTTAAAGATGGGCCATATTACGCTGCATGCCAGCTAACAACCCAGCAACAGTAACTGTGGGATACAAAGGCTATAATGTCAAACCTCAGTGCCACCTAGTGTCTCATTTTGACTGATTCAGTGGTTTTTTCCCCCTCACAGTCACAACCACAGACTCAAACAGTTTTTACTGAGGTGCTGCATCTTGTCAATAGACATAAGTATATATACTGAACCAGAAAGTAACAGTGTTATATCACAAGCATTACATTGTCATAAAAGCAATAGGGCAACGCAATAGACCAAAACCTTTATCAGTGTCTGTTTCAGTGGTTAGGATGATTCACTGCTATGAAGCAGCAAGCTCTCCATCTAGTGGATATGAGGTAGAACATAAGCAACTTTAAATGGCTCATGCAGCCAGGACTCACTTCAATGTGTAAATGTGTGACTGGTTATGTCAGTGAGTGAGCAGAAATTAGTGCTTCTTTTGAGTTACAAACCCATTTTGAATATTATAGAGAACAAGCATCTGCATTTATGTTTGACTTTAAGCTGATGTTTAACTGCCTTGTATATAAAATGAACAAGGCAGAAAAAAAGCAAATTCAGAACCAAGCCGTAAAAAAGGCACCAACTTCTCCTCATTCTCCACAGTCTTGATAATAAATTACATTTTTATGTCCATAACCATGTTGAAAAATTTCATGGTTATTAATCATTCTAAGTTAATCAATTAGATGAATTTCATTGTGAAATTAAAGCATTTCCAATGTGTGCATGGAAATAGTGATGCATCCTAATCACTGCAGAGGTATGTCCTCGGGCGACTCACCGCTCTCTGTGGACAGCTGGCTGTGGAATTCTGGAAACTGTGTTTCCACTGGAACACTGATGGTGCGTCGCAGAAGATGGACCTTGCATGACGCAGAGCGCCTCTCCTGCAAAAACAAGGAACAGATCTGTTTAGAAAGAGAGAGAAAGGAGGACACGGAGACACAGAGCAAGAAATTCAAGAGATAAAAGGCTGAATAAATTTAAGAAAAGGCACAGATACAAAGTAGGCACATAGAGACACAGAACAGATAGAGAACAGAAGAAGAATGAAAGCTAACAAAAAGAAAAATGGCAGCTAGAAGAACTGTGAGAAATTTCACAAACAATAGTCACAGAGGCTCCTTATCTATTTTGTTGTGGTTATTCTGGTCACCATGTTTAATGCTGTGTTGGGCCAACAGAACACAATAGCTGTAGTGGTCCTGATAAATGAGGAGTCATTGGATAAAACAGGACAGGCAGGACAGTCTGTGTCAGCCCATATCTGCCTATAGCTTGCATACTAAATGTTTGGCTCCAAAAGATTAAACAGACAAAGGAAGAAGGATGGCTGTGGTGAGAAAGTGGTGAGTCAAAGAAAAAGGAAGAGGGCCTGATGCCCTCCAAACAGAGTGATAATGGCTTATCGAACATCCTCACACCTCTCAACTCAATGCAGCACCCTGTCTGTCTTGTTTTCTCTGTCCCTCTGTTTCCATGTCCGTCTGTTTATCTCTCTGTCTCTCTCTGATCCTCCCTGTGAGGCCTGTCACCTCTTTACTGGCCTCATGGGACTTGGGTTTAAGGACAGCTCTCGCTCACACCTTCTCTGACGTAAAGATGATGTCTGGCGGTCTGAGCCATAATGACTAAGCAAGATGAGCTGTAACTTGAGCCTCACTGCAACAATTTGTAGTGACGGGGACATATACAGTACTGTACTGTGAGGGCCAAACAATAGTTACCAGGGATTGCATCATAAAGTGTGGCTTTATTACAGTAATTACTCATTTAATAATCCATTCATTTACACAATCCTCCTAGTATTAATTTGTAATACTCAGTGACTAGGTGTTAATTCATTTGAAGGGTGAGCAATATCAACATTCAGATTTCTAAAATATTAACGGAGAGGATGAAACACACCTGAAAATTAAGATACAGTCACAAACTAAATCTTATCCTAAATTTTAGGAAATGTGTACTTACATTGCTCCATAATTTGAAACACATCATTAGCTACTGTTATCTCTCTCTTTGCATATTTAAGTGTAAAATTTGCTAAATGATGTAAGGAAAGTCATGATGTATATTTTCACTTTATTCCAACAATGCTAAAATAAACTCAACTGAGTAAACTCTGAGGCAGCAGGTAAAGGTCAGAGGAGTTTGCTAGTGACAGTAAGGCTGAATCAAAAGTCCCCGAGACTAGATGGGAATATCCAGGCAGGAAAGTTTTAGTAGGTTACAGTATAGTTGGAATGGCATGCCTACCACCGTGACTGCAAAGATTAGCTGTAATGCACATCTACAGGGTGGCCATGAGTTGCAACTGTATGGGAATGAAGCCAGAAATAGAGTGAAAAGCAGCAGGATTACTGCAAGAAACGTTCTCCAGATAAAGGTCATGTTTAAATAATAAACAACAGCCGTTCTGATGAGATAAGAAACTCATCTAATTAATTTTCTGTGAGATGATTACCTCAGGAAAAATATTGCTAACAGGAAACAGTGATGTATCTTTTCACTCTCTGCTAACTCAATTAAGATAATTGCTTTTGCCATGGACGTAAGCACTGATTTGATTACGACAGCAAAGCAAATGGCAAAGCTCACTTGAACCGAGACTAAATTAAACACCGGTGCATTTCCTTCAAGTGTCCTCGATTTATTAGGAATTTTCAACTGTTCACACAACCACAGAAAACCTACTGCATGAAATCATGAGCCCCCTCTACTGGCAGTCACGTGCAGCTTTACAAATGTAGATGAGAGTGATGAGCTGAATGCCATCACCAATTTTACACACATTGTACCCAAGGAACAACTGAAGGCTTCACAACAAGCTGAAGGTGAAAATAAGAAAAGTCTAAACTGTAGAAAGCCCTATGGAATCACACCTTTCTCTCAGTTTTATTGCCTTCATATTGCAGCCCTCAGGACATGTGACACTTGCTGAATGTTGAGATTGTTATCCCCTCTCTCATAGTTTTGCTTAGACTTATATCTGTATTACTCCTATTTTTTGGCTCTCTCTCTGTTTGTCGAAGCAATATTTGTCTCACGATTAACAAAGTGTCACATCGGCTGTACAAATGGCTCACGGTCTGGCTGCTCTTAGCAAATGACAATTTATTAAGTAAACATCTTATTACAAATTACAGTAATTATGTATATATCGTTTGCCATGTCTGGCATATCATTTTGTAAAGCACTTTGTAACATTGTTAAGAAAAGTGCTATTTAAATAAAGTTTTATCATTATTTATCAATATCAGCATCAGCTATTCTCATCGATACTGCACTTCAGTTCAGTATTTTCCATAATGTCAAAAAGAACAAAAGAACCATGAGTGTATAGAAGAGAAGCAGAGACAGGTTTGGTTGGGGAGAAAAAAACTGACTGAAGAGAGAGAGGATAAAAAGAATCCAACAAAAAATAAACAGAAAAACACACTAGATATATATCTAGATATATAAAAAAAAGGATAAGACAAAAAGACAGAAATAAAGAAGAGTCACTGTTTACTAAAACCCCTACAGCAAAACCTTTCACAGCCAACAATAAATCAAAACTTCTGTACATGGATTCTTAAAGTTTTGCTGAACACATTGATTTTTCTTTACTCTCTCACTTTTGAACCTTACATTTTTGCTCACACCAGTGTTTTCTCAAAGTTGTTTAGATATACAGGCCATAATCAAGCAACTAAAGAGTGACTTACAACAAACAGCTATTAATCTATTAACATTTTGATATTAAGCATTTAAGCATATTACTGTTTTGTGGCTAAATCTGAATTATTTAAATGCATTTCAAAAAGAAATAAGTGTTTTCTTAGACATGTTGCATTATTTATCGTTTGCTTGGAGAGACGTTGCATCACATGGAAAACAAGAACAAATGGGTATTCTACAAGAATTTAAAGGCTTCTTCTGAATTATTTTATATCGCTTGTGATTGCTGCCACACAAACATGGAGGAATGTCTATGGTAAATCAGGCTGCATGAGTATGAGGAGCTTTAACTAAGCTACGTTTTTGCTCTCAGCTTTGGATCAGACCAAAATAACTGAAAACCTAATACTGCCATGAGACGCGGTACAGGTCCCTCAGAGGTGCATGTAAATGTTTGACCTCGACCGCTTGCTTTCTTGCTCACAGCCTCTGATGCTCTGATCTATTCAACTGAGCTTGCTCTGCTGTCTAAAACATGTCATCCCACCTTCATCTGGAGCAAGCTATTATAAGACTGTATCATCGTTTCGACCTGCAGTTTGCTGACATAACAGAAATCCAGCAGTGCTACAGATGACCTTTCAGAGTCTGGGTCTCTAGATGGACGCATTTAAAAGCTGCTGTTCTTTGTTGCTGTGAAACAAAAAGCACTGTCGTGGAAAGGCTGCCAATGGGTCTATTGAAATAATTCCTCCCTGCAATTATTGTTCTATTTCAACATGGCATATCTCAGTAATTGCAAACAAAGAAAAACTGTAGCCATACTTTTCTTCCCAGTCCAGCAGTCATGCTGGTTTGAAAAAAAAAAAAGGTTTGGAAAGTCCGATAACTATGACTTGGCTGGAGGCTTTTGTGATTTTGAAACAGTGCACTCATTTTTTTGAGCACCACTGAGATCAACTATTCACCCAACTTAAGTGCTCAAGATGCCGTATTCTCTCAGATGGCCACTGTTGCTGTTGCTGTACTGAGACCTTCAAAATCACCGAAGAGGGATTGAGAAATTCCAATGCAGTTATAATTTAATTTTCTGCTTCTCAGATAGTGGCATTAGCTGAAGCTGAACATCATGTGATGCGATGGGACTTTTTACATTACATCAATTACCAAAGAAATGGTTGTAGCACTAAGAAAATGTTCTGAGAATCCCACATATTCAAAAATAACTCTGTTTAAAAGCCACCAGGAGTCATAAGATTTTTGTGCCAGTGATGGGTACATGCAGGGGGTCAGGCTCATGCCATACATAGACGCTAACTCGCATGAGCTGCTGGCACCCACGGCAAGAGATGAATACAGCATCAACAGAAACTTTTGGCTCAGCAGCTCTCACTGGAATCAATGAATGGGTTTGGGTTTTTTAATCAATAATTCTGCACATTTTCAAGGCTTTCCTGAAAGATATTAATTAGATGGCAGTGGAGTGCATTAGTGTATTATTATCACTTGTAGGCACCAAACTGGGTCAGTTTCAACATGTAAAAGCTTTATGCAGAAGAGACCAAGGCCACATAGTGACATGGTACTACAACAAAACCACAGTAAATTTATTGATTCTAGGTGTGAACTCACTGTCGTGTTCATTGTCGTGTTCACCAGTGTTCATGTTTGAGACAACAGCAACGATACTCAGATAGACTATAGCATTCAAATAATGTTTGACTGGTATTTAGGCCCAAAGTGAGCAAAGAAAACATTCCCCACATCAATACACCACCACCACCAGCCTGGACTGTTGACACAAGGCAGGTTGGGTCCATGGATTCGTACTGTTGACGCCAAATTTTGACCCTACCATCTGCAGCCTCAGCAGAAATCCATATTCATCAGACAACGCAATGTTTTTCCAGTCTTCAACTGTCCAATGTTGGTGAGCCTGTACCCACTGCAGCCTCAGATTTCTGTTCTTGGCTGACAGGAGTGGAACTCGACATGGTCTCTGCTGTTGTAGTCCATCCAGGATTTGACGTGTTGCGCATTCTGAGATGCTTTTCTCCTCATGACAGTTGTAAATGGTGGTTATCTGAGTTACTGTAGCCTTCCTGTTAGTTCCATCCAGTCTGGCCGTTCTCCTATGACCTCTCTCATCAACAAAGTGTTTCCATCCACAGAACTGCAGCTCGCTGAATGTTTTTGTTTTTGGCACCATTCTGAGTAAACACCACACACTGCTGTGTGCGAAAATCCCAGGAGATCAGCAGTTTGAGAAATAATCAAACCAGCCCGTCTGGCACCAACAATTATTCCACAGTCAAAGTCACTGAGATCACATTTTTTTCCCTTTGCTGATGTGAACACTTCCTAAAGCTTCTAACTTGTATCTGCATCACTTCACACACTGCACTGCTTTCACGTGATTGGCTGATTGGATAATAGCATGAATAGGCAGGAGTACAGGTGTTCCTAGTAAAGTTGTCGGTGAGAGCATATCAATATCAGAAAATATTACGATATTGATGAATAATATTTTTCAGTCTAAGCAATGAGTCACAGTCTTTATAAGATGTTTAAGCAAGAAAAATGGGTGAAAACATCTTTGTAGGAATTGGGTATGTGCAGGCTTTAAATATGAGCTCACACAAAGCTGCTAAGTAAGGAAAGGATATTGGCGACAGAACAATGTAATTTAGATTACCCTGTCGACTCCTGATTTGTCCCTAACAACAGGACCTCTAATCTCACAGAAACTAGCATAATCCAGTGTGACACTTATTAAAACAACAGAGGCAAAGAGCCAGACTCTGCTTGTTTGGCTTAACCTGGCGACTGGTGGTCTCCACTGTGGGAATTGAATTTAAATGTGGAATTAGTTCTCACACAACACAGGATTCAGTCAGGAGATTGTGATTCTCCATTGTGAATCTCCAATCTATCATTACTATTATTATTACCATTACTATTGTTACAATTTTTATTACAGATGATATTGAGTAGATTGATACGAGGCTTTAACCCAGCAGCAGTGGGAAGGATAAAAAGGATTAAGGCCAAAGTATGAAGTATCAGGTGGCAGAAAGGAGAGTCCAGCAAAGTTACTTTAACTTTATTTTAAAATGGGACGAAAACTATAGCCTGGACACTTAACTGTCTACGGCCTGCTTTTCACTGAGTTTCTTTGTGGCAGTTTCACTGAGTTTTAGGAAAGAGCTAAAAAGCAGAGGTAGGTGAAAAAACACACACACACACACACACACACACACACACACACACACACACACACACACACACACACACACACACACAC
>JBBMJY010000008.1:15578040-15618964 GCA_037833715.1 Toxotes lorentzi | reverse complement strand
CACACACACACACACACACACACACACACACACACACACACACACACACACACACACACACACACACACAAATTAAAACAAACACGAGCAGATGAGAGAGACAATGGTGACATAAAGGGACATGACAGACAAGAGACTGTACTGTCTGCTCTCACCACCTCCTCCTCATTCAGAAGCAGCATCTGACAGCCAGAAACCACACAGTACTTTGGGTTCCACACAGTTCGCTCTTCACACGACTGGCCACGTGACATCCATTGTCTTGATGGGCACCGTGCATCTAGAGAGGAGGAGAAGAAACACAATGACAATGAGAAGATATCATTTATGAAAAGCAGAGAAAAGACAAATTGCAGCTCTTGTTTGTGAACTTAATAATGTGTTAGAATGAAGAATAATAGCTTTAATAATGATATCTTTAAAAAGTCCCCTAGAAGGAGGGATGAAGTTGGCAGAAATAGAGAAAACAAATTAGGAATTTTGTGTAGTAGGCAGGTCATTTATAAGAAAAAGAACTGTTTTTCATTTCATGCAAATAACTGTTCTACTCAGCTTTTTCACTTAATTTTTTCTGTGGATGTGAGGTGAAGAAAGGATAAATATAAAACAAGTGAGACAGGAATATATTGGATTCTCCTGTTTCTCCAATGATGAGGTGACATAAATCTCAGAAAAGCAATACATATGCTTTTTCACACGGGAAATTCAATCCATCAATTTTCACACATCGGTTACTGTTACAGAGACACCGACTACATCAATCAACGCACAGCACAACGCGAGAGTTTCATTACTCTCGGACTGTTTTTGTGAAACAACCCCTTATTAACATCTCAGAGGTTCTCTCCTCACACGGTATAAAGTAAGAAAACACATTTTTGATGGCTAAACTCAAACTTCCTTTGTCCACCTCCTGTGTGCATTTCAGCTGGAGGCTAATAAGTGGAGTAAGTGGCTATATCTTTGTATATAATCACACTTGATGGACTGCAACTGGGAAAGCACTGAAACATGTGATACACTTTATATAATTAGTGAAAGAAACAAGTTTGTTCCCCTATTTTATGGAGTTTGTTCAAAATTGTTTGCACTTCTGGTGGCAACTCTGAAACTTGAGTTTTTCATCTCTGCTCTTGGAAATGTAAAGTTCGGAAACAGAATATAAAACTAACAGTGTACTCTCAGAGACTTTTCAGTCATGCAGTTTCAAAGCGAATATACAATGCACTGAGACGTATATTATTCATACAATGCACTGACAATTTTTTGTCATGTATTTTTTAATAATCTAATTTACAATATTGTGGAATTAGAGCTCCTGTATACCGGACATGAGTGTGCAAAATGCACATAACGCACATTAAGTTCAGGGATGTCACAACCCTGTCAGTTGAGTCTCTTTGATCATTTTCTCGTAGTCACTGCCTCATATCCCAGATAGCCTCATCACCATGCCATTAGAGACTAAGTCACAAGAGCACAGTCACATTAATGCACACATACTGTACAGACAGAGATAGAGCTACTGCATACGGCGTCTGACTGATCAGCTTATAGTCATGCTGTGGACAGGAGCAGGTCAAGCACAGTTTTCCATTTAGCAGAGCCTCTTTGCAGACAGGTTTTTAATCCTGGTGCTGATTAAATTATGTAATTTAAAAATCAGTTCCTCAAGCTTTAAAATGATGAGTGTGAGATAGACAAGAGAGACAAGAGATAGAAAGGCAAGGAAGACTGAAACTGGTAACTCTTGCTTGGTAGGGTTTTTTAATCTCACGCTGTAAATCTCTTAACAAAGCTGTTCACCGTCTCCTACAATAGAAAGTAACGACCAAAATTTTAGACACACAAATCACTGGCAAGACCAATGCCATAAAACAAATAAATAAATACTCAAGTTCACCCTTGCACCACATTTCTGTCTATGACAGGACTCCCTGACTCTGGCTGAGAGACAGACCCAAGGACGACTCGCTGATGTCATATAAATTATATGGATTTTTTTTCATTGCCTTGCTGATTTATTGATCAGGCTTATGACAGATACATATTCTGCTGTCAATCAGTATTTTACAGGCACTGCTATCTCAGGTAGTATGCTAGGCTTATAGGCACAAAATGCATTCTCCCCACAGCAGCATAATGCAGTCATTTTACAAGCTAGTGAGACTCTATGAGGCAAGGAAACTAACTCCACTCCCCACCAACTGTTACCTGACAGAATGATGATCATGTCTTTAGTAACACTAAAAAAACACCATTTTTAGGTGATTAGAAGATTTATTTAAAGTATATATCACACAACAAGTAGAATTAGAATGACCCATTTTATTCTCATGCTGTAATAATAGTAATTACAAACTACGCAAGTGGTTAGTCCCTGATGAATACATGAAAAACACCTCCCCATTCACCAGACTGTAATGTTAGTACTGGTGTGGTTTGCTCCTTTGTGGGTACATAAACAGAACTACATCACCATTATAAAGTCTGTGTAATGCTGCTGTTTCTCTAAGAGATAATTAACAGGCAATGTTTGAAAAACCCAGAGCGTTGTTTAAAAACACTTTCTGTTGTGTTTTCTGAATCCTCAAAGACTCTACAAACCATTTGGATAAAAAATGTTGTCTGCAATATTATATACAAAGAATATGTAACTAAGAGTATCACAAACTGAATATGGAAACAATACAAAATGCGCAGCCAAATACAAAATACTTACTACATTAGAGTCACTTAAACAGAAAACTAGTTTAGCAAATTAGCTTATCTTAGCTACTCTTTAAAATATTGAGCTGCACATTAACAGAAAATTAACATATGTAACTACTGGTGACAAGTAGGATCGCACTAGGGCTAAGGTAGAAGATGAGAGCTGTCACTTGTCTCCTTTTACCATGTTGCAAAGGCTTTTTGACTGTAGAGGACAGACTTCACACTCCATTTCACAAAGGCCATGTGTGAGATGTGAGAGCACCTCTGTACATCAGCATTTTCAGTGTCATGTGAGATTTTAAGAGGCTGAGAAACAGTGGAGCGAATATTATTTCAAAATTTAAATCTATAGAAATATTAAACATTCTTTTTTACAATATTACACATTCCCCATATCACCTTCTGACACGTTCTTCCGTTCACTTTGCACAATCTTTCCTCAATTGCTTCACATTCCCACTAATATAAAATACCTACCATGTCAATGTCAACCGTGTGGACTAAATGTATTAATGCAGATTACTACATAGGGTGGAATGAGTACATTCATGTATGCATGCAAAAATATTTACACTCATATTTGTTGTTGTTTGTTTATGGTTAATTCATAATGCAAACAATATTGTTACATCTTCTATTTAGGATATGGGTGTTTGGTTTTGGTAAATGTTTCTATCTGGAAGCAACTGAGTCTTAAACCAAATGACAGGGTATGATTAGGATACACATCAGTCTGCTCTCTTTGTATTGTGCCACCTTTGATTGTAGGGCAATTATGTAATCAAGCACATTTTACTGAAGCTCAAACGAACAGCAGGGGAAAGAGACAATGGATCAGGTATTCATTAGGCTTGTGTATGTGTGCATAGATGTTTGTGTGTCCATGAAAGCATGGCGTCATGGATGAATGTGTTCTAGTCTGTGTGTAAAAGATAAGGAGGGTTCCAATCTGATAGCTAGATGCTCTAATCTGACTCAGATGACAAGCGTGGCCACATTGTATTTGCATATACTTATACTCTGCTGCTCCCTCCCATGTTTTAAATATTGGTGGCTGACCGAGATCAATAACTGCACAATATTAGCATTTCTTTTCCCCTTGCATCAATAGCTGTGCTTCGCAACATGACAATAAACCTTACCTTTCACCAGCAGTCCTTCCGTCAGGTACTGCCAGAACAAATATAAAAAGGCCCTAATGGTAGTAGATCAATACTTTAAGTTTGGACGAGATGCCTGACAAACATTTCCTTTGAAATACCTGCTTTCATGTTCCAGTAACAATGTAGTGAGTGACAGAAATAAAATGGGAGGGAGGAGGTGATCGAACATATGTTTTGGAGTGAAGCACAAACTCTGAAGATGTGAGGCAGCATGTAGGCCGCCGTGCTGATTTACCAAGTTGACTGTGGTTGGAACACAATCTAAGACAAATCAATGTTAGTGAGGTCTTAAATTTAACAGCTTCTTTCTTGATATTTTAGGTGTTGGTCATGGGTATCACACAAGTTCTGTGAAAATATAGAGGTTAATATTGACTTGCCATCACAGAACAGTTTGTGCACCTACTACTCCCACATAGCATAGATTCTTGCCTCCCAGCTCACCTAAAGTAAACTTTTGCAGGAGTCTGATTTAGAGGTTTGGAACATCCAAACCTCCAAACATTGAAGATTCAATTCCAGGGACACTTTTCTCACCAAAATATCCACCTGACTCAAATTGATTAAATTTTCAAAGCATTATATTTATGTAAACAATATCCACACATTTTGTAGATGTGATCATGTTTAGAAAATAGGGTATGGTCTGCTGCAGTGTTTAATGATTTAATTCCACCTGGTGAAATGTTGCACAAGCATGAGATTCTGAAAAGACCTTTCTTATGGAGGACTTGCCAGACACAGGTGTATCTAATCACATAAATTTTGGCTGCATTACATTTCAGAGTCAGTTCCAGGACCCTGCTATTGCACATGCTGGTTAATTGGAACAGCTTCTGACAGCAAAAATGGAGTGCAGCCATGATGTGTTTTATTAGTTACCCCTGTGCTTTTCCTACTACACACAATAAGCATTTTACAGTAGCTTGGGTAGACTGACTGAGCACCGCTTAAGGCCAAGTTCATGATAACGCAGAACCTCTTACTGCTATATTTACATGGTTTACATGAAACCTATATTCTAAATCATTGTTCTTTCTCATGTGCCCTTGTATAAGTCAGTGTCAATCTACAAATGGTAAGGCAAATTACATTGAACACAGGTTAGAACTGTAATTTTTTGGTTTAATATCTATGCTCAGAGAAATCACATGTAGTTAAATAGTTAATTTGCCTCTGTTTCAACTAAATGAAACTGATTTGGGAACAGTGACAGAACGAGGCGGAGCGCACTCATCATAACCAACTGAGGTAGCGCTTAGGAAGAGATGCATCTGTTTAAATGGTAAGTTATAAATCCTGCCTGTCTATATGCCTTAGGCTACACCCGCTTGCTCTGATGTAGCTTTGAGAGATTTAGAGTCCCTTGATTCTCTGTGCTGCTGATGAGAAGCTTCATCGTGTTTTCTGCTCATACAAATCAACGATGCAAAGGCCACAAGGTAAGCCTGCACGCAGAGACGGTGATTGAACTTCCTCTCAGAGCTTTCCGGAAACACTGTAAGCAAATAAACGCCTTGAGCGTGCCCCCGATCACAACTTGAGGGCTGAAACAGGTGAAACAGAGAACACGTGAATGCACAAATAAGACTTAAGCAATCTACCAGCATTTATAGCTCTAGAGGATGTTGCACTGCCACTGACAACCGCTCATTTACATACATGTGGACTGAGGGGTCTCACTGAACTGTAGCTGTGAAATAACAGGCTCAAAGAGATGGCAGTATTAAATTCATTGTAAGAGCGTGAAGATACTGCTGCCATAAGGCCACAGGATCCGTGTCAACCAGTCAGTGGCACAACAGAGCAAACTGAAAAATGAGGGATCACGTCTCTGTAGTCGCTGCTGCTTGTGACATCCACAGCTTTAATATGAAGCTTGAGCAGTTTTGTAGCTTCTGGTCATCAATTAAAATTTAATCTACAGTTGCACCCCTCAGTCAAGTGAGGAAATGATCAAAGATCAGTGTTCTACATATGAGTGTGTTCAAGTTCTTACTGTGTGAATCACTGTCACTACAGAGCACGCAGGTTGTCTCTGAGACACTGGTGCTGATACAACCCAGGCAACTGACAGCATGAGGGATTTAAAAGTAAACATGGTGCAATGACAACAGAATGTCATGTACAGACCTTCAGTATATGTTTGCATTTGAACAGCACGACATGAAAAAAATGGCAGAGTACAGGGAAACGGAGACCCTCGAGTACTGAGGCTGAAAATAATCAATTAAAGATCTATTAGACATTAGATCAGGATTGCACAAAAACCACTTCGCTGCGCGGTTATAATGAATATAGCAGGGCATTTATTCCACATTCTAGCAAAAAGTCTAACTTTCTTTAGGAGAAGGACAACCACACGTTTTGTCTGAGACAGATTAGATCACATTCTAGAGGTTAGACTATAAGAGATTGGATCAGCTTTGCAGGAAACAACAGAAAAAAGGCTGGATGGACCAAATACAATTCTAATTTCACAGTAGCTAAAAATCTAATTTTTAATCAAATTGTATGACACAGAAAATGTTATGGAATCAATGATAATCAGTTTTTTACCTGGAGACAAGGAATCTGGGAAAACCCTTATATGTCATGTACCTGTGTTGTGTCTGTTTTTCTGATTTATTTACAATTTACACGAGTAGTAAAAAAAAAGAAAGATTTGAAACCATTTCAAAACATCACTGTGATATGGCCTGAATGGTTGTGTTGTGCCTGAAATGCTATAGGTGTGGTAGCTCTGTCTATTTTGTGAGCTGCCACACCTGTTTTGAGTCATTTTGGCAAGTTCATTAACACGTCCACTCATCGTCACACACATATACACCCATCAGCCACCACATTAAAACCTGGTTTTAATGTGATGCCTGGTTTTAAAACCTGGTTTTAATGTGGTGGTGTGACAGCTGGCTGTGCCTTGGGACAAAGGAGCAGCTGTGTTTACCATTTTACCAAATTTCTTTTAGCTCATGGATTGTTATTGAGGCAATGTATGAAAGAACAATTAACAGCTAGTTTGTGAAGTTCTCTGAAGAACAGCTGGACTGTGAAAACTAAATGTGAAAGAAGACTATCAGCAAGTAAAACACTGTGTCCCTGTGTTTCTGTGATGGCAAAGCCTGATCGAATGCAGTTGGTGAACAGAATCCTAAAAACAGAGTTTAAAAATTAAACTATAAGCCAGGAGAGAAGGATGGTACCTGAATACTAATATAAAGTAATGAGTTCAAGCAGGTCAATAAGAGAAAGATTTCATTTCCATTTTGTAGCCTTGGCTTTGAACTCCAATCACCTTCACTTTGGAGCCTTGACTTAGTAGTAGATTTTGAATCATCTCTCTTAGCTGATGAGTGGGAGCTGTGTAGGCAGTGCTACACTTGACTGTAATGGAGGATGTTTTTGTTACGTACAAACTGACACAGACTTTGAACTCCTTCAGAACTGTCTGGTTGAACATCCTTTGTCTGGCCCTCTGTCAGGGAGGAGATGTTCCCCCTCCATAACACAGGACACTGATGTTTAATGACTTAGCTGTTACTGTAAACTCACGGGATACATGAACAGGAAGGTTCAGTCGAAAGCCAGTCTTCAACTCAACAACACTTTCCCTTTTATTCCCTTAATAACCCGAAAATACAAATACATAGAAATAAGTTTTAAAAAATTATAATAAAAAGTACCCTTGAGTGTAACTAGACACCAAATTTAAATGAATGAATGAATGAATGAATAAATAGAGAGAGGGGAGAGGATACGGATCATTGAGGTGGACCTGGAACTACTTTTAGGGCTTTAAATTAATTATTAAGACTGATGGCGTCCTTTAGCTGAGTCTCAAGGGGAAAAGGAAGACTGCAGTATTACTTAACTGTGTCTCAACGAAGACAGCCATTCACAAAGAGAATGAGATCTGTGTGAATTAAGGCCTGCAGGTATTTCAGAGGCCTGGAGCCTAAAACTTCTTGAGCATCATATCCTAAAAAAGTCTGTGCACAAAAACCATGTTGGACATCTTTACACTGTAGAAATGCAGAACATATAAACTGAAATTAAGCATGAGGAATGACAGAAAATAGAAAATAAAAAAGGTTTGCCAAAAATAAAATTTAGCTCTAGACCCATTATAAATAATAATTATTATTATTTATTTATAGCATGTAAAGATGGGACAAACATCTTGTGTGTTCTTCATCAGACTTGCTCAGGTTTTTGAGTAGAATGTGTGTTTCATTGTGTCACATACGATGTTTGGTGGGTATGTGTGTCTTGTTTGCCGCTCATGCTTTTAGGAAAATGCAGTATATTTCAGGAAATGTTTTCCAGTTCTGTTGTGCAGTTCGGCTCTTTGATTAAGAGTTTTTCAGATTCAAACTGTTACAGAAACTGTGCCAAAGCAATCAGAAAAAAAATCTATTGTTATCAGAAAGGAAACCAGAGTAGCGTGAAGTAGAAATGTATAACTAAAGGAAGCTGAAAGTGTATTTTGTTCAACTCTATGTTACACTAAACAAGTCATTTTATTGGTGGTTTACACCTTTTTTTGCTGTGAACCTTCACATTTCTCTCTTGCACTCACACGCATTATGTAATCCTGCCTGCCACCTGCTATGTCAGTGCTGTAGGCCAATACAACACACTTAAGGGTTAATTATGTCTGTCTTAATCATGCTATGATTGCACTACTAATAACTGCCATCTGTCTCAGAAGTTCATGAAGCAAACAGTGCATCTGTACCACAATCACCTGCTGCGATGTTCTGCTGTTGGTTTGTCCACAGATTAAGTGCAGCAGAGGTGACGTGAATCAATCTGAACTGAAGGATGTGCTGATAACAATTTCACCTGGGAGCTCAGATGAAACTGGTGATGGGTGACTGGCGAGCTGACAGAACAGGAGCGACGTTTGAAGTGTCAGTAAATTATGAACAACACCGTGGCAGCCACAGCAACATTATGTTTTGTCTTACTCCAAATGCCAATTTGAAATCTCTGTTTTTGTTAGTCATTTAAACAAACTCCGACTGTGGAGGGTTTCTGTTTTTAGACCACACTGAAGGTAATTACAGACTGCTGTTTCAATCTGAGCTGCATCTTACCTGAAGCAAATACGTGAAGTGTTAATGTCTGTTTGATTTTCCATCAGTACCAATTATTCATAAGCATGTATCAAGACCATAAAACAGGAATTGAGCACCTTGCATCCCCTCAGTCTCAGCCTTCATTAGTCAGTGTTAGTGACCTGTTACCATAAAAAAAACTATCATACATCTCTGTGTGGCGTAGGCAGGGAGGTCAAAACAGAAATGCTGCCCAAATTAACAAAATAAAGGAGCAAATGCTCCGATGTGCAGACAATTAAAGTTAAACAGAAGAGAGTACCTGAGGGAATAAAAGTTACTGGTTTCAAGAATAAAAATACACAAAAATAAAAATAGACTATTTTGATAGTGTCTTTTTGGTAATACAGTCATTTCCTCTCATAATTCAAAGCCATGCAAGAATGAATAGTCTATCTTTCGAATTGTGTTATGAACACAATGATAAGCAAATGATGCATTTTCACTTATGCAGCAAATGAGGAAGCTACTTTAAAAGCAGAGAAGTGTCTTTGAATGAGGAACCCAATATTCAAGACACTTCAGCTGTTCAGAGTCGTTCAGCTGAAATTGTGTCAAAATTTAAATTTTCCCTACAACAAGTCTCATTATTTGCTGCTCCCCCACTCTTGTACATCTCAGAAAGGCTTACAGTGAGAAGTCTCAATGAGTCTGATGCTGTGCAATGAGGAGAAAAAAAAAACAAGTTCTTATCAAAATTCTCACCAGTATGGTAAAACCTAGCATCCGGTTACTGTAATTCAAAGCAAACTTAATGCAACAATGAATGAACCTCCAGGTTAACATTTCACTGGCACTAATCAAATTGATTACATAACTAATGAAAGATGAGTGTGCAGTGCCTAGTTCCCAGCCCAGTACCCAGCAGGACTGTCTTCATCACCAAGGACAACTATAACCTCCACAGGCCAAGCACAGTACATGTAACCAGACTCTTCCATTGTCTCACAAACCAAACTGCTTGCTTTGACCTCACTTTTTTTTTCTCAATTAATTTAATTTGTGAGCTAAATTTCTATTGCATCCAAATTATGCTGTCTCTGTAAGAGGACACTCAAAACAATACTTTACTGATTAGAACAATCAACTATAAAATACCAGACACAGTGTAAGTTAAAGGAAAACAAGAAGATTCCATCTAAAGTAGCACAAGCCTCGTCATTGTATCTAGGTCAGAAGAAAGCAATATTCTCTGGTCCATATGTACTTTCGCAGCCGTGCTTTGGATGTGAAGCAGTCATAGTAGCAGGAGCTACTCCACCTTAATGTACTCCTTCCAGCACTGCCATATGGAAAACGGTACACCTCCTTTTTTTCTATAATAACAATCATCATGGTTATCACCTCTTATAGCACAACATGTGTACTTATGGTCATACATAAGAAGAAAAACACACGAACAGGAAAATAGATGCATACAGAGAGAGAGCGCAAGAGAAAGAGAGAGAAATAGTGGGAGAGAGAAGCCAGGGAAACAAGAGAAAAACATAACAGTGAGAAAGAGGGAAACAAGATGTATAATGATGCAGGAAAAGGGCGGGATGACAGAGAAACACATCTTATTTTGATTTACCTGACAGGGAATCGGAAGACATGCTTTCTTGCTGCTGCATCTTGAATGCTGGCTCCAGTGTGATGATTGTGTGTGTGTGTGTATGTGTCCACAAGCTACAGAGAGTGAGCAAGCCAGCATGCCTCGCTGTGTGTTTTGATGACGGAGTCCACGTAGCAGCTTGGGGAGGGAGCGAGGGAGCGAGTGAGGGAGTGAGCAACAGAGCCAGGAGGATGGTAGGAAGGTATGGGAGAAGGATTGAGCTTCTTTACTACCTCACCAAGTGTCTCCAATCTCATTCTCAATTTCTCTCATTCTCATTTTCTGAGTGTGACTCTGTATGTATTACGCAAAGCACATGTGCTGCAGATGAGGATTTATGAGGTACACAGAGGCAGGGAGGTGGGAGGAGCATGAGGAGGGAGGGATTCATAGAGGCTGAAGAAGAGGAGGTGCTGAGGAGAGGAAGAAAGCAATCACCTTCTGTGTAGGCTTACTCACTCAGGCACTGAGCCATTACTCTTGCACCCACCTCCCTCTACGTAACCTTGCAATGCAGAACACTAAGCCAATTCAGAGCTTATATGTACCACAACATCTGTTTGGCTGTGTGTGAGTGATCTTAACTTTAGTGAATTGTATTCATAGCTCACTATAGTGTGAAAGAATTACGAAACCTCCGGGTCTGGTATGTACATTCACTTTATAATTCAAGGAAGGAACTGTGTTTCCAGAAGTGTATTATGCATGCTTGGGTAGCGTTTTAACGGAGCACCTATTCCCTGGATTTCACAAAAGGCTCCTAATTGCCCTCTGAAACACTAATATGACAGTTCTTGGGCTCAGTAATTAACTGTGTAAATTAAATTAGTGATTCATTTGCTCAGTTAGCTTGGCATCACTTCAAAATCCAAATGTCCATTTTCAGAGCTTTCCATTCTGAAAAGGTCACACCACTGGTCACCCTTGTTCTCTGACGTCTGCTCTCAAGTTTTTCCACACAGTTTCTCACACCCCATGTTTTCTCTGCTCATTAGCCTTAACGATTACATACGTAGAATGTGTGTTAGCTTTCAACCATGTGGCATGTAGAAGGGACGGCAGAAGCTTTAGCCAGTGACTGCACAGCTGCTGTGTTAAATATAAAAACTCATTCTCTACCTATTTAAAAATTCCATCTTGCAGTACTGTGAGGGAATATAATTTAAATACATTTAGTTTTTCTTTAAAGCAAAACTTTAAGGAAACAGGAAAGCTATAATTTGATTTTAAAATATGCATTCAAATTAAAAAAAAAGTGGATTTTCTGCCCTTGGAAGCAAGTCTGGGGTGCAGTATAATCATGTTGCACCTCCCCAGGGAAGAGCAGTTTTCAGGAGTAGCTGGTCGGGACTCTCCTCCCAGCCCATCAGTAAACTGCCTGCCGCTAATATATTCCTCCTACTTGCAATGTATTCACCTTGCACCTTAGACTGCACTCGGACCTGTGGTCACTAAAATTGTAAAAACTAGCCTGTATGTAAAGTAATTCATCTTGACAGTATTTTGGGTAAATCACCATTATAGCACATATTCAGTAAGAAATCAAATCACTTATCTACCCATTCTCACCAGATCAGGTGACTACAGGTGTACAGTAACCTACCGTACATTGCCACAAAAGAACTTTAAAATGAAGGATCACAAGACATAAATGGCAGCTGCTGTAACTAATGGCACTTGAGAGACTCATGCATTTGAATTTATTTTCAGAGGAAGTAAAATCTTCTATCTTTCATGCTATTAATTTGCAAATCTTGATCATACATTAAGGATACCCTTAAGGGCCAAACAGTCTGGTACAAGCCTTTGCTGGATCCAGGCATCTCTGCCAACCGCAAGTGGAGTTAATGCACTTTACATGAGGTAATATGTAAATGCTGTGAATGTCATTACATGTAATTTCACACACTGTCATCTTTACATTGCTTATGCCCTTTGGAGGGGGGTGATATAAACGGATTTAACCTTATTAAAATAATCTAGCTAAAAGAACAACCACACTTGACTGATGTACCTTGATTTTCTTGTATTACATCTGCTTCCTATTAAAATCTGTCAGGGGTTGCAAGCCATGTTGTTCACAAGGTTTAGGATCCTTCAGCGTCTGCAGGTGAAAAAAAAGGGGAAAACAGAAATAAAATTCAATCAATGACTTTTCAGACACATGATTGCAAAATAGACCGTTAAAACCAAAATAATAAAAGCAATAGCATGTCTGTAAAGCTTCAGCAAGACTTCAAGCGGAGTTCATCTTTTTGACAAGAGCAGACACAAAAATCTTTTGAAATGCTTTGACTCCTTGCTGCACCTTTTCACCAGGCTGACTGCTTTGAGTTGTCACAGTTGTTGTTGTTGACCTATTTCAGTACTCCTGTTTTTATTCACCCATTGTCTCATAAAGACAGACCACTGTACGGCTCATGATACAAAACCTGGGTTACAGCACTGTTAGACAACACTACAGGACTACTGCTCTAAAAGCAATGCAATGTAAACCGAAAAAAAAGCCAGATGACATGGTCTGCAATTGGATTCCAGTGCTGCTATACTACTGTCCAAAAACTAAACATGAAACAACAGTTTGTAAAACAAACACGTTAGTAAGTCATTAATAAAAAAAAAACCGTGGGTTTCTCACCTTCTAACGAAGTTTAACGAACGTTCAGTCAAGAAGACGAGCTACCTGCGCATGCCCTCTATTTCGCAATCAGAGTTTCCCGCTATTTCTAAGCTTCATCCAATCACAACCTCACACGCTCACCTTTGGCCAATCACTCGTAAGCGGACAAAATTTAAAAGCTCCCCCGCCCCCGCCCCCCCACCCCGAACTCGGGCTCTATTCCCCACCACCACGGCCACCAGCGTCTAAGCCACCGGAGGGCGTTTCCTTCACGTCGGAACCATCTGATCCATATCGGTTCCCATATCGGTTCCCAAAGGGGATCTACTTCCTGCCGAACTCTATTGCACCCGTTCACAATAAATTCTCTTCAAATCTACTCATTTTCTTTCGTTCTTCTTGAAAGTCTCTTGCGTTTGAAATACGCGTTCAGCAAAAACTTTGTGAGTCACCTGCAATTACAAATGTTAATAAATAATTAATCAAGGGTTCCGCAGTTGTAAGTCCAATCGAAAACGATTGGAATTTGGTCCCGGTGACCTGCGACCCATTTCTAGAAGATAAGTGGTCTGTCATAGGACAACATGAGATACGGTATAACCCTGAAACAGTACATCTTGCAGTGTGAGTGCACATGCATGAAACTTGTCTGGAGTTGGAGCACAGTATTCATTTCTACAGTATGAAATGGAAAAAAATTTAATGAACCTCACTGCTGCTGTCATGATATAGACATTCTTGCCTCACTAGATCAGACAGGGGTATGTGTACCTATGTGTTTGTGTGTTATTATCTCAGTTTGTGTAAAAAAACAAACAAAAACAAAACCCTGCAGCCTCTAAGAATTATATTTGGTGGGGAAATGAGGGGATTATGTTTTGTTTTAGTATCTAAGCACAAAAATGACAATTAATGTGATTCACATGTTTTTCATGTGTTTTGAAACACCACCATCTAGTGAACATTTGATCAAATTGCACTAGGATACAGTTTCAGTTTTTGCAAAATGACCTGCAATATTTATTTCAAATGGTGACACGTGTGTAGTCAGCCGTTAATGCTCACACAAGTATCTGTATGTTCATCTGTACACAGTAATGTGCATACATGTCAATTTTGGCACCGGTGTATGAATGGATACATATGCAATGAAGTAACACCCACCCAAATAAAAACACACACAAACACCAAATGACCTGATCTCTGGAGCTGATGTTATTTTGGTTCCACCGGCACCAACACCCGACTAAACCATGTCTGCAGTTTCTTTGTTAGGGCCTCATGCCGGAAGCTCTTTCTGCAGACTGAGGCTTAGAGCGTATTTTTGTTTAATGAGGTAAGCATGCACGGCTGACAAGTTCTCTATGACCACCAAAATGACACAGTATACCTAGCAGATTTGTTGTCTTTAGCAATGCTGAAGCCCTTTTAGAAAATGAACAGAACATTTAGAGGCACATCAAAATAATCATGTTGGAAAACCTAAGTGCTACATCTGTGGTCATGCACCATATGTCCAATTCATATTTGTAAAAGGAAACTTGAATTGAATTGTTCTCAAAATGTGCAAGTGTGATCGAGACCTGATTGTTTTCTTTTTTGTTATTCAATTTGGCTTTTATTTGGCAAGACTACTCCTGGGGAGAGGAAGAATGTGTTATCCAAGGGAGACATGCTCTGATCAGCAGCAGTTCTTTTATATGCAAACCAAACAACGAAAACATTTTTTAATGAGTCATTAGGAATGCACATGAAAGACAAATGAGTTGAGGAGAAACAGAGTCTTAAAATAGACAAGATGTACAATAATGTCAAGTAGTGTCAGTCATGTGTTCATTTATCCTCAGTAGTGCTGTGCAGCTTTATTTGAGTTTATACACGATGCTAGTAAATGTTTTATTAGTACAAGCTGAGCTAACCAAGCAGCAGAGTAGGACTGAAATTCAGCAGCATTGCCCTTTAATTTTTACTTGTTTACTTGCACCCCACCACATCAATAAAGGAAATGTTAACATCATACATGCACACATGTTTGTGTCCCCCTCCTGTAGTCTGACAAATCAATCAAGTATTGAACGGTAGGTATTGCTCTGACATCCTGTTCTTCTGAGTGTTGCTGATCAGGTTTCTTTTTGTCAGAACTCAGTGTTTTGAGAACAGCTAAAAAAAATCTGTGACTTTCAAATTCAAAACGCTATCTATAGTTTTTGTTAGCGTAAGGTAAAATTTAAGTATGGACAATGTTATGTTCAGTAACAGGCAGTACAGGACTGTGATAAACCAATAATCCCAGTACTTATCAGGACAGTAAACGGTTACTATGTTTAAGTTGTGGGAAGATGTCATCTGAAGTAAATTCATAATTTGCAAATTGTCACCCACTTTTGAAAGATAGTTTGTGGTCAGTATAATCCATGTTGCGTCGGTTTTGCTAGTGAGAATGTACTGTACTACAGTACTACATGTACTGCAGCAGCTCTTGTTGATTATATGCTTCACTCGTCCCATCATACAATTTTCACTGACAGCTGGCAGCCAATCAGAAACAATTATTTTCTGTGGCTGTGGTATAAAGTCCTTTAAAGGACTGAAATCAAATCTCCACAGTACATTGTGGAATTTACAGTGAAAAGGTCAGAGCAAAAAAAAAAGAATGTAAATGTCATGTATTGAACTTTTGCTCAACAGAGTGCTTCCTGAAGCCTTCGATCCAAAGCCTTCAAACAACAGCATGTACACATGGCTGGGTTTCCTCATGCAGCTGCAATCCATGCTGAGTCTGGCTTTGATTTTAATGATGTATCAGTCATCTGGAATGGCTTCATCCATCCACTTCGTGTAAGCCAAACTACCGTCCTCCACTGTGAAGCTGAGGACCTCTGGGTTTGCATAGGGGTGAATAGACCTTGAAGGGACCAACACAAACATAACAACTGGTTTGTTACAGATTAACACTTCCTCATATCAGTTCTTTTCAACCTAAGCCTTTTTTCCGAGTTTTTTTCTATTATGACATTTAATTTCAACACTTAATAACTAACTTAACACATAGCTTTTCACCTCTGTCTTGTCCAGATAAAGCTTCCCACCAAAAAGAAGAAAAGCATGCTCTACTTGTTGAATCGGAAGTGCCTTTACACATCTCACAACAGAGTTGTCTTCATCCAACATTATCATAATCTACTGCCTAAAATCTGAATATATTGTAGAAGAAGATATGTTGTATAACAATAGATCCGTGGGTTTCATGATCTAATGCTGAATTCTCAAGTGGCAGAAAAAGATGTTAAGGATTAGTTCCTAATGGTAATTCTCATGTAATATATGTAAGATCTTGCATCTGACATTACAAATTGTGGATGTATAAATATTGACATAGAACATATTACATCTACCAACTTCAGCAATTCTACAAAAAACAATCAACTTATAAATTACCTGCCATTTTTTCTAATGAATGTATCTGCTTTTGCATGTGGATCTACTTCTTCCAATTACACTTACACACAGCAACAGTAAAGCATGTGAGCAACATCACTGTATTATAAAATATGCTTTTTAAGAATAAAATGTTGTAATTGTATGATCACAGTGACTGCTTTTCCACAGTAGTGCTGATGAAAAACAGAGGTCCTCTTTGTTAAGCCCCCAGAGTGAAGTAATGAAATTTTAAGCACACAAAAAGGCCCAAATTGAAAATAACGACAATGAACTTTCAATGCCTGTCTACAACAGCTTTAAGCATTAAGTAAGTAATTTTTAAGTAAGTGTGGGGCTTTAATTTGATGTAAATTTTTCAATGACAATGCTGAAACAACCATATATTACATAAAGCAAAACCTCACCTCACATAATCTATGACTTGCTGGATCCTGGAGGTTTTTGTTTTCACCAGCTGCAACAACAATGACATCTCATCTCACAGTTCTGCCTCCTATTTCAACATGCCTGTTGAGTACATGTTGATCCCAAAAAGACTTTCTCGGTAGGCTTACCATCAGAATTTCACTTGCATCCTGGATTTCGCCCTTCCAGTAGTACCTAAAAAACCAGAGAAGACAACATTACAACTTTTCCATGTACTACACAAGTACTTGAAGGACTTGTGTGTACATGGTGCAGAGCCTTTAAATTCTGTAAAAAACCTTTCAAGAAAAACTGTATTTTCCGAAAGAACACAACAATCAAGCCTTGCCCAACCATTTATTATGGCCACTGTTATTTACAGTGATATTGTCAAACCGTTCCTGACAAGCTTTTACGGTGTCAAGTGCAAAACTGCCTCTTTCCTTTAAACCTGGTGGGGGTTTTTTGTGAATTGTGAGACAACATATCGCAAACTGAGAACACATATTTAAGCATGTTCCATGACAAATGTCAAAATAAATGTTTAAATGTAATGCTACATAAGCATGGATATAACTGAAACTTTACCATACCCATCACCAACCCAACCCGTCAACTAATCCAACCACATTATTTATTTTATTTTAACAGGTTTTTGCTGCCTTTTCTATTCTGTCCTCTACAGTCTAGTTTTTCTTTCCTTGTCCTGTTTGTGGTTATGCATTAACACGGACATTAACAGGGACACTATCCATGCATGTAAACACGTGACGGCTTAGAAGGCTAACTGCTATTCAGTTTCTAGTGATGGGAAAACTGATAAAAGCATTCAGATGCAGCCCATTCACCTTGTGGTTTCCAAGGTAACCAGCTATGCCTACACTCAATCTGCACTTATTTAACAGGAAAATTTGAAATATCACATTGACATAAGTATAATGTCCTTGAGTGGTTCAGTCAGTGCCCTGACTTGAACCCAATCCAACATATGTGGAGAGACAGGAAAATGGCTTTCCACTGGCAGTCCCCATCCAACCTGATAGAGCTTGAGAGGATCTGCAGAGAAGAATGGCGGAAAATCCCCAAATCCAGGTGTGCAAAGCTTGTGGCGTCACACCCAAGAAGACACCGGGCTGTAATTGCTGCCAAAGGTGCTTCAACTAAGTACTGAGTAAAGGGGCTGAATACTTATGTCAATGCAATATTTCAGTTTTTCCTTTTTAATACATCTGCATAAATTTCTAAAATTCTGTTTTTGCTTTGTCATTATGGGGTATTGAGTGTAGATTGATGAGGCACAAAATGTAAGCAATTTAAGCAGAAGGATGCAACATAAAATGTGAAAATAGTGAAGGGGTCTGAAGACTTTCTGCACTCAGTGTGTTTATGCATGCAAGCGTCTGTGTATATGAAAGAAACTAAAACAAAGCTAGTCTCTGTGGTTGTGCATCAGCTGGGTACAAAGCTGTGTGCAGATAGGGGTCAAATATGATTTACATCGTGGAGGTCCTGGAGAGAATGTTAATGCTGGCTGCAAGCCGCCTCTCCATGATCGCTCTGGAAAAGGAGACAGCGTGGTAGGGAGCGTGGATGGAAACAGAGGGGGCAGACATGGAAAGAGAGGAAAGAAAAATTAAACACTTACAAGCACCAGCTGTCCATCAATTACAACATGAAACTGTTCTTCATGTGAGCTGCAGGAAAATACTTCAATGCAGTAAATTATGAAAGTTCTAAAGTAAAAGTTCAGAATTTTGGGAAATACATTATTCCTTTTTCTTGCTGAGAATTTGATTAGAAGATTGATACCATTCATTTCTGTGTGGTAAATCTGAAGCTAGAGCCAGAAATGGGTGATCTGGAAGCAGGGGGAAACAATTATCTTGACTCCAGCTACAATCGACAATTTGACAGTCTAACACTTTGCTTGTTGTACAGAAGATATAAGATGACATGTTAATTAGCAACCTTTAACGGTGCTGTTAGACACATTGTTTTTAAACCTTTCGTCAGAGCCAGATTAGCTGTTTCCAGAACTTTGTGCTAAGCTGACAGGCTGCTGGCTGTAGCTCCATATTAATTATACAGACACAAGAGTGGTATTGATCATCTTATCTAAATCTCCCTGAAAATGTCAAACTGCTCTTTTGAGGTGTTTGAACTGAGTCATAAAATGAAGTGTTTCTAGTGTTTTATCTTATAAAGACTAAGATATGCAACCTGACATGATTGTGGTGACCACTCACTGCTGTACCTGCCAATGTCCTTGGCTGCCTGTTCGTTGGGACTGTTGAGGAGAAGGACAGAGTGATGGCCTGGTACGTAGCTCCCTGTGAAGGCTGAATGAAGCTGGATGCCAATGGACCACAACCCAGGATACATGGACACGGACAGGACCAAGAGCTGGAGGGAATGGGTTGTGGTATGGACGCAATTAAAGGACGAGAACATCTCAAAGAGCAGACATGTCAAAGCTACCCAACAGACTTTAAGAGCATGTTTGTGTCCTCCCAGGGTATGGTTTGTATCTGTAATAAATGATTTGGACATATGGTTGTTTGCGTCTGGATGAGGGGAAGTTATAACTCAATTTAATTATCCCCTACCCTCTGAAAGGATTGCCATGTTTGGATTGGATTGGATTCGGTATTTATCCTCTTATTATTTGGCGCTGTCTGTCACAGATAAATGAGTATGGGCCTTGGCTTGGACGCAGTGAAAAATTTATTATCTGTCCTACTTCTCTGCACAGCGCAGCATCGCCGTCAGACATAGATACACGTAAATCCCAAACAAATAACGTTAGAAAAAAAAATTACAATTAATAACAATTTAGCGTGTCCGTATTGAGAGCCTTCTTCTTATGGCTTACTAAAAACTTTTCTCAAAGTTTCCACAGAAAGAAATGATCATACTAGTCCATGAAATAATCACAGTCGCTCTTACCACACAACACATGAGGAACACCGACCGAAACACAGAGTGGAAGACGGCCTCTTTAAGACATCGCTGGAAAAGCCACTCCATCCTGTTAGTGGCAACAAATGTCATTCCCAGAGTCCGGCTGCTGAAGATAAAAAAGAAAGAGAACTTCATTCATAGAACCGCTGAGTCTTTCTGCCGGGAAAACCGGTGTGCTGTCATTTTTATAACCATTTCAGCCCCGGTTTAACAGCTGCTTTGTGAGAGAAAAAACTCTCTAGAAACTATTTACCTTTAGAGAAGAGGTGCAGTGTGTTGACAGGTGTTGTAGATCGGACGGTCAAAGACAGCGATAAATCTCCGAGCCGTTCGATTGGTTGCGTAGACTTCCTGACACTCCAGCGACCAATCAAATTGCCGTTCACCCCTGATACCCCGCCTCCTGAGCGGGGTCATAATCGGCTTTTTGTGTTGTAACCATATGGTGTATGTAAAATGTAAATTAATAAACACAACTTTTTTTTTTTTAACAGCCTCACAGCGTGTTTGTGGTGTCAATATAAAACAATGATACTCTGGTTATGTAAGTATTTTCTTCAGAGGAGGAACAGGAAGTACACTACAGTGGTGTGAAAAATGGTAAAGCTATATTTAGCCTTTATTTAATCTCCTATATTGTGCTGAAGCTTCTGGCCTGTGCTTTGCTTGATTATGTCCATTTTATGGTACGTTATACTTCTACACCACTACATTACATAGGGAGATATTTTACTTTTTCAATCCACTACATTAATTGACAGTTGTAATTACTTTGCAGATTAAAATACATGTATTCACATACAAAACACACATCCATTTTATAAAGCTTGCTGAGTGAAGGGGGCTTGGTGGTGTGGTCGGTTTGTTTGTGAGGCCTCAGTGGTGCAGTTTCTGGTTTGAAATCTGTCCATTGTCAGTTACTGGAGCATCAAAACCAGTTTTACCTGTAAAATTTTACTATATTATACAGTGTGGGCACACACACCACTGCGGGCCTTTCTGCATAAGCACTGCACTGTGTGAGCACACACACACACCACCTGCTACAGACCTGGGGCCTGTCTGCATTGGCCCTGCATTGCCCCTTTTGCACAGGGAGCTTCTCTCTGATCACTGTTCAGTCTTCACTTTGAGTGATCAAAATTCACTGAGCCTCATATGGATTCAACACACAACTCCAAAGCTTCCACGCACTCCTCTTACACCACAAGCTATTTGATCAGAGACACTTGAGCTTCATTTCTTAACGTCCTTAACTCTTTCATCTGGTTGTCGGACTTCAAAATTCACTAAGGATCAAATCTACAAACTCAAAACTTCCAAACACTCCTCTAACACCCAGAGCTAGTTGTAAAAAAGACATTTGACCCTTTCAGTGCATTAACTAGGTTTTGGACTTCAAAATTCAGTGCAGCACCCGAGGATTGAATCCAAGGCTTGAAAACTTCAGATATAATATTATGAGCTATTTATCCAGATACACTTGAGCTTCATTTCTTGGAGTATTTAACTTTTTCCTTTGGACACTGGATTTGAAATATTTGTGAGCATCACAATGATGGAACCACTGAGCCAGAAGAACATTTTAGACATTTTGGTGTCTGTCCTTTGCAAGTCGGACATTAAAATTCAACAGGGCACCTGGCGATCGAACCCACATCCTCAGAATTTCAAAAGGGATCTTGGGGACACTGGAGCCTGTTTCACAACTCAAAAATCATACTTTAAGGAATGTACTATAAATGTGTCATTGATTGCCCATATAATATAGCATGAAATATGTACTTTTTGGAGTAAAAACGTAAAAAGCTACATGGTAATTTATGTATTTTCTAAAGTATTGAATGTTTTCAGTGCATGTTTTGTATGATTAGTGATAGGCTCCTGTTATGGAGAAGAAAAAATGAATATGAATGAATCCTTCCATACTGAAGGATTGATGTGGAAAAAACAGAACACTCATCAGTTTTCACAAACGCTCATTACAGCTGCTAAACTGTTATAAGCCACTGCAGTCAGTTGTGAACTTTAAATACTTAAGCCAATGCTCACATGGTAAAATTTCAAAGACACCATTTATGTTATATTAAACTTTAGAGGACATGTGTTGCAAAGTGATATAACTACTGTCTGTCTGTTACTGGAAGAGGAAGTATTAGCTTTGAATGGCATGTAATCATAAACATTTCAGCTCCTGGAAAAGACAGATGTGTGTTTGTTTTCACTCTGAAAGCGCAGATTATTCTGTAACAAGATGAAAACATGCAGATAAAAGGCTGTATTCTCCTGTTTTAGTGACAAAGACCAGTCTCTCTGAATTGTGGACCCTCTTGTAGGCATTAGGACAATGACATGCAAACACACAGATGTATGGGTGTGGGCGTACATGTCACCTCACACAGTGAGTAAAAGAAAACTGTCCTTTCAGATAAGCTACACAGAAAAGGACTCTGCAAGGCTGCATGAAAGTGAAGACGATACAGATAAACAGGAATCTTAATATGAATAAATTAATATGAATAATTCAGAGGTGGATTGTTTATGCAAGAAAAAACAAACTGATAAAGCATACTTGGCATTTTATTGGCATATGTGAAACAGAAGCATGATGTAAAAGCAGACCTGGGACAACAGGTTAGTAAAGAAATATTATTTCAGTATTCTAGCTAAATTTGTTTATTGGTCGTAAGATGCGTAGAGCTTTGATGGGTGTGTGCTGATGGAAGTCAGTGCATTGAAAAAGAAAAGTCAGTTCACTGAAGCTCTGCATTTTCAAACAAGTGGTTTTACGCAAGATGGCCACACGGGGGAGCTGTGGATCTATGCATTGTTCCTGTCTTCTTCCCCTCCTTCCATTGTGAATAACTAAAATGTAGAGTGTTCATTTAGCATGTATAAAACTCTCCTAGACTGAAATGAAATGTAAATTCTCCAGCACAGCAAGCTGCATGACTCATCCAATTCCCTTTTTTTTTCCCTTGACCTCTTCCCTGCCAGCCTTGTGTACTTCGATTTGCCTGTCCCCACCCTCCTCCTTCATCGGACACGGCACTGATCGGAGAGCAAACAGCAGGGGGAGACACAGAAGTCACAAGCCTCAGAACAAACCAATTTATTTCCCGAGCTCACATTTGAGAGCCCATCAGAGAACTCCAATAGAGCCACTTAAGCCACTGTTCCCTAACATGAAAGAAGGCAACCAAAATAGAGAGATAGGAAGAAAGGCGAGGAGCCAGAGGAGAGGCGTTTGATCTGCTCGTTCTGGGGCATCACTCAGAGGGGTTCACTTCCCCTAAGGAGCACTGAGGCCTGTTTGTCCCTTAGAAGATTAATGTGAAATATAGGCTAATTTTTGTTTCTGTCTAGCCTTCTTGTGTGTTTGTTTATAATGAGGCCACAAGGTCTACAATAACAGCGAAGAGGACAAAATGTGAGATGAAAAGAGAAAAGGTACTAAGGAGTCTGGCAAGAGGTGCCTTGCCTAATTTGCCATTAAACTGCAGTTCTCTCTCTGTGGGATCAATGAAGTTTCCTCATTGAAATAAAATGAATTCTAGCTGGGACAATTAGACAGATGAATAGAGAGCAGGAGACAAAGAGTGAGGTGTGTGAGCATGGAAACAGAGGTTGCACAAGATGAAAACTCTGAAGGGCCAGGCTCTCATTGACTTCTGTGGTCTTCCTCTCTGTGTGGCAGCGTCATTACTGCATTGAATGGTAGGTACAGGATGTAGGGAGAGAACACTACTGGACACACAGAGGTCAGATAAGTCCTAATGAAGGGACTTTCCAGGCTGTGATTATCTCTAAAGGTAGAGACTGGTCCTCCCAAAGAGGTTAATTAAAAAAGTCATGGGGGCCGAGCAGGGAAGTGTCTCCATCACCGCTGTGAACCCCCGTGACCCTTCCATCCTCTCGGACAGACATAGCTATCCATCACAGCTGATTCCTGGGCTGTCTGGCTCCTGCTGGTGCCACTGAAATCCCTGAGTGACTGAAAACAGAGAAGTCTATGTAGCAGGGCCACAACTCTGACAAGCAATGAGAAGAAAATACACCACCACCACCAAGACATCCCCCACCGAAGTCCCTCAGGTAATGAAACCTCTCCCCTCTCAAGGATCACACAAACACCATATCTTGTCATCTTTCTTCCATTCTCTTCCTTGATGTTCTTCTTTTTTTACCCCCTACGTCACAACTACTGGAGCACACAAGGCCATTTATCAGAAAACTAAGCTGACTGTCATGTTGTTTACTTCTTGTCTGCTCCCCAGAAAAGATTGCAAAAAGAGAGTATTTATGTTTGTTTAGCAACATACAGCACACTGTTCATATCCAAAACCATGGGTAAGCAGTTAAGCTCAAAGCTTGACACAGAAAGAAAGCAGAGTATGAGAGCATTGCCTTCCCCGACCACAGCATGAAAGAATCAGCCACCATCAATGCAAAAATCCCTCCAGCAATCCCTGCTGAGAAGAAAGATTTGTCATCCCTATTTCCCTAGTTCTTGGAGGCGAGGACAAAGGTGTGATAACGTACAAAATGCAGAGACACGGTAAGGACAAAACTGAGAGAGAGAGAGAATAAGGGAGGATAAGAGGAGAGACAAAGGGAGACAAATGGGGCGTTTTGGTTGATTGGTTTTGAGAGAGGACAGAGAGCCTGGAGCAGTCTTACAGGAAAAGTTAAACATTTTCATAAATCTGTTCTTGTGGAGTTCACCTGCGGCGGCTGGAGGCTTAAATCATGTCATGCTTGATTGGTTGAGAGGGAGAAGCCGATCTCAAGCGCAGGGGGCCATCTCCGCGACAAAAAAACCTGTGCTTCCTCATTACACTTTCCTCACCGAGCCGTCTGCAGCATAACCATTCCTCGTGCTGACGCAGGTAGAATGAGCTCATTCCCTCTCCATTCTCAAGCTGAGTGCACCAAAATTCAGAGAAGGGAGAAGCATAATAAGTTCAGACTCCCAAGTTAGAGTGCCTGCAGGCAATAAAGTGGAGGATGAACAGTGGAGACTTGATGGAGGAAGAGTGTGTGTGAGCAAATGTTCAAAAGGGGTTACATTTGAAAAAAGAGAAAAACACTGCTCTTGACTGCTCTGTTTCTGAATTTAAATTTCATAAATCCTCCTATAAGTATTTATTCTGAATATTTTCCATAGAGATTCTATAATTGATGATTCTTACGTAAGGCAAGATGCTACAGGCAAAGACATTGTTTTTTTTTTCATGCACCTGTAAAGTTTGAGATTTTAGCTATTTTGCTTCCTTAAGAAATCTTCTTTCAGACTAGTTGAAAGAAAACATCCAAAATACACACTTGGGTCTATATTTTACTAATCTTCTTCTGTTTGTATCTGTGGATTTCAATTACAATACACATCTTCAAAGGCCATTTTCTCAAAATGAGTTTTTTTCACATACACTGAGCCAGAAATCTCCACTTCAGTAGCAGTTACATACACCAAACTTTCCAGTTTTATATTCTGAAGGTTTTTACAGAGGGGTTTGCTCATATATCTTTCATAGACTGATTTATATAACATTTATTCCTAAAAACATGGTGAAAATTGATTTTTTATGGCTGTTGACAGTATTTTCTGATTTATGGAGTGATAAAATGAGACATCCAAAATTCCTTCTGTAAAAACCTTTGGCTCTAGTACATCAGCAAAATGGAACAAGAATTCTGAACCTGGCTTTATCCAGTGTTCAGATTTTGAAATTTATGCAAAATAGATCATGCATCGTTTGTACATTTAAACATGAAATTTCAGAAAACTTGTAATACAAAAAAAAAAAAAAAATCTTAATGTAAGTAATCAACTGGGGAAGTTTTGTAGTGATATTTATTAGCTAAATTTTTACCCTATTCACCTGTGGTGTCTTGAATTGACACACACACACACACACACACACACACACACACACACACACACACACACACACACACACACACACACACACACATGATTCTGGTAAGGACTCCAAATGAGCCATGCAGGTGGGTTCATGGTTCAATTCTGCAGAAATTCTGTCTGCAATGGCAAGGTCATTTGGAAAACATGGCACTGGAAAAAAAAATCAATGCATTCATTGATGTGCTGTCCAATGCAGATCAAACTTGGAGCCTGGAGTATAGTTAGATTGTGGATGTGCATCTGAGATTGTATGTGTATGTGTGTGTGTGTCAGCCCCAGACACTCAACCATCAGAGAGTGGCATTATGGAAATGCAGGAATCACCATGAAAAGGGCAGCCAGAGGCATGCTCAGGGCAACCTTTTATATACAGCACCTAATCAGGCAAGCGACTGCCTTGGCTCCTATTTACCCTATTTATGAGTCACCCTTAAACCTGCAACCACTTCATCTAATCTCTTCTCCTCCCTCTACATCCTCTCTGGTAAGAAAGCAGCAGTTTTTTTCCACTATTAATTGTTTTCCACCTGGGCCTTGTTCAGCTCAGCTTATTATTCAGACCTTCACTGCCAGTCAGCTGATAACCTCCAACTGCTGTGAGCAATTAACAAGAGTTCACCTACTATATAGCGTCGAGAAGGAGGAATCCCTTTGGAGCTGGAGGAGAAACAGTACAGAGAAGGTTAGGAAAGAACAAAGAGGAAAACAGAATAAGAGATAGAAAGAAAGGATGAACAGAGGACTGTTTCATGGTTGTTCAAAGGGAAATCAATGCTAATGAATGGGGTGGTTTGTGCAATGTGGTGATAAGAAAATGACCAGAGGATGCTGCTCTGATGTGCGTGTTTTTGTGTGTGTGACCAGAAACTGATAAGGATGTTTGGTATCAAGGATGGATGACCCACTCTGCAAGGTACAGCAAACACAGGTGTCCTGACCCATTAGGAAGTGGTCTAAGCTAAAGACCTGGTCAATATCCAGGCTGTCGTATCAATTAAGCAACTGTGACTGGTTTGCAGTGGTTCAGATGATGCAACCAATACAGATGAAGTGTTTAATCAAAACAGGCTTGGTCAAAACATTATACTCCCTTGTTGAAAAATGGCCTGCAGGGCGTCTTTAAAATTTGGGGGAAAATATGTAGCAGGGAGAATACAGCTGTAACCTGGGCAGTGCTAAAATTAAAACTGCCAGACCAAACCTTGCAACCAATTCTGAAATAAGCAGGTATAATGTTTCAATAATTAATTCACAACATCATTTACACTTCTGATTCAGTCTCAGCAAGGTGCAGCCAACATGGTCTGATTGTATGGTTAAAAAAAGGTGTTTTTTTTTTTTAACTTCTACTTCTCAAAAACTGTTGATTACGTTTTGTCATGTGGAACAAAACGTGGATATCCCTCCAGCTGCAGTTCTTTTATAACCAACACTCACACTGTACCACACACAACTCTAGTTGGACCATAATGAAACCACAACACATTTATTTAACTAATGGGAGATTTGCTTGGCTAAACAAGGTTCCTGTTGAGAAGATTGAAGTGGATATTGCTGGTAATTACAAATGCTTTGAGAAGCCTGGCAAAGTCAGGTGTGCAACTAGATGGTGGTACTAGGGGGAGGTTGCTCTCCAAAATGCTAATAAAAGTGGGAAGGTGTATGAAAATGCTACAAATTAGCAATGCGTCCCTGGTGATATCAAGTATTTTGCAGGTTGCAAACATATTTGCTCTGCCTATTTATCTGCACATATTTGTTTGGGCTCCACAATTTCACAGTGTTACAATGAGTATGGTTGGGAGGGTGGAAGTTTACAGCAGATAACAATAGAATCAGGAGCGGCAGAGATCAAACGATTTTATTTCTGTTGTAACTGGGAGAAGGGGGCTCCGTCGGTGTCTCTTCTGGGACTACTGCTCCAGATTCTGATATCCATTTTCCCATTGTTTTCTGTTTTGGCCCTTTGAAATATTTAGTGAGAATCCCTGACTAACACATACGCAAAAGTGTATTAAGCGTGTATGTGTGTGCATTCACAATCCCTACGCTCCCTCCAGGCAACAATCATCAACTGTGCACTCAACATCTGGATGTGGACAGTCTTTCCCTCAGGACTAGAACACTTCAGATCTCTCCATTTTAGCATAGAGCTCATCTTGAGGGATTGCTTCTCCCAGCCCAGTCCTGACTGGCCCCTCATTTTATTTTACCACTGGAGGTTCCACTGAGGAATCTCTCACAACTCTCCCTCTCCATCTCTTTATTTCTCCGTTTATCTCTTCCTCTGTTTGACCAGCACTACCACAACACACTTTTCCCGCCTCTGCAGTAGTTTGCTCTGTTCTATACTTTCAGCTGCACATGTTGACAGTAATGAAAAATATGCAACCACTCAGTATACCATTTTTAAAAGGTTGATATATTTACTACTAGATGAAACAGGTCAAACATAATCTATTTGCAGACAAAGAGACACATCTTTAGGTGAGAGCATGTATGATCTACCACAAGACTACATGCAGTACAATAAACCATTATTTCACAATATCAGATAATGCTACTGAAGCCCCACAGCACCTAGCATGGCATTTAACCTCAGCAGAGCACTACCCCTAAGAATCGAGTTGCAATCTGTACCACCTTGTTAGTGCACATACACCATATGAGGCCTGTTGTATTAGTTATTCTAATGCATGTCTTGTTATCCATATAGATGAGAGAGGGGATGGAGCAGCAGATGGCCAGGGAAAGAGGGAGTCACAAATACAAAATCATCCTCAAGGAATGTGAGGATCACATTCATCAGCTGTGCACACCTAGAGACTCACAGACAACACGCTCTGTCACCAAATATTTCACCACTCTCCAATTCTTCTCAGTTCTCTGAGTCAGTCGATTGTATGTAAAAGTTGCACAGGGATCACCAGTGGAGATTTAATCTCTGCTCTCTTTTCAGGAGTTTCCTGCTGGATCTTTGTTATCTCCAGGTCTGAGAGGTATTAAAGACTATCAATAATATGGTGATTTCACACAGGAGTATGCCCTGTTGGCTTTGAAACCATTTCATTAACTACTTGTACAAACAGCTAGAGTTTCCATCTATGGAGGACTTTGCTGAACTAATTGGTGATACATTTGTAAATGTAACACCACCTGGTGATTTACTTCAGGGTAACACGATACATATAAATATACCAATGAGATCCTAGGTAGATAATGAAACAACGGAAAGGTATTGTCAACATTAATAGGCATTCTAGTTTTTCTTTAAATAAACACCCAATATGTGTTGTTAAACTATTATTATTATTTAATCTGAAAAAGACATTTCAGCACACACATCCTGTAAAACAACAACAACAACAACAACAACAACAAAAAACCTGCCTATGAGTCTTTTTGAAAACTGATAGTTATAAATTGTTTATTAATCCAGTATAGGACATTAGGTAAGATATGCTCTTAGCTGGAAAATAGATCCATTACTGTGCAACTGCATGCGAGGTGGAGGGGATAAAAAACCTTTAAAAGGTTTTCCTATTGCATCAGTTAGCTCATATTTGTAAGAGCAGCCTGGCAAGAGAGAGACACAACAACCACAGGAACAAACCAGACGGCAGTAAGCTGTAGGTAAAAATACAGCCTAGGTAAGTGGTATTCTTTAGATTTTTTTCCACCATTGTCCACATGACCCCTATTCCACGTTTGTACTGTGGCCCGGTGGGCTGCTTCTCCTATCTGACACAATGAAGACAGACGAGCTGCTCTGAGATATGCTCTCTGTGCTCTGTTTTGTCTGATTTTCTTCTGGGTGTTACGCACCTGCATGGAGTGCATTAAAAATGTGTCCATTTCTGCACACTCTTGTATAGCCATACAGAACTGTGCACACTGGGATGTGAAGAAAAACATATGGCACTATCAGCAAGGTCAACAGAGATGTATTGTACATGATCCAGTAACACACATAGTTGGTGTCTGTCATCTGTGTATGTCCATCTTCATATATAGTAGTGCCCATCTGCTTGTATGAATCTAAAAATAATATCCAATCATGAAGAGGTGTCATTTGAATATACGTATATGAAGAAGAAATTGTGTGGAAAAAACGCTTTCCACTTGCTTGATCAATCATATTTAACTTAGATCAAGCTCCATGTGTTATTAATGTCTCAGATAATCAACCTGTAATGTAGGCTACATAATGAATGAATGTAAGCCACTGGCTTTGAGTAATGAAGTGAGGATGTACTTCACACTCCGAGGAAGTAGCTGGGCACCAAGTATAGCATTTGATTCATGTATCTGGCCTACTCCAAGCCCATTGGGACTGACTACAGAGGACCATTAGTTTTGTTGTCATTGCTAACTGCATCACACAGGAGGCTTTGCTACATTGAGAGAATATTGCTTTCCACTTTCAATCTTTTTTCGATATATGGACTCCTGATACACAACGAGTTCATTGATTTTCACTCAAACCTAAAAATAATTCGGAAAACCATGCTAGTGAGGACAAATTGGAAACAGAATGTATCAACAGTGTTTCATTTTTCCCTTCCAGCTCTTTCACGTCTGTCCATCAGTGGCTCATTCCACCCACTCAATCTCATCACTTGTCAAAACATTTTGCTGACTGCAGTGATCCAGGTAATAACCTTTGTGGGGTGGTGCAGTTAATAATTTCAGGTGAACTTGAGAATTCCTGCCTCCCCCTCTTCATTCGTATTGAAAATCAATGTCTATAATAATGAAAACTTATTGCCACTCCCGGTGTATTCTGTACAGGGCAGAACAAAAGAACTGACCCGGTGTCAAACATATCAGTGATCCTTTATGACACCTGAACATTGACCCCTCTCTCACTGTTTACTGAAGCTCTGAAAAATAAGACCAATAAGACAAATTTTGCAAATCCAATAACACTGAGTTTACTTTTTCTGCAAAATTTTCAGTTTCCAAAAGTAAAAAAAAGCAAGCTAAAAAAAAGAAGAAGAAGAAGAAGCTTGTTTTTTCTTTTTTTATCGGGACAAAAAAATGGGGAGAAAAAAAACCAACACAAAAATATTCTTTATTTAACAAGTGTCGTAGATTTCAGCTTCCTTGTCACGTAAAGTAGTAAGTTTCACAGGCTCTTGAACAGAAAAATCTTTGTAGCAAATATCATGACATAAAACTGGAATAAAATCACTATCCAAGTGAAAATTAGAGATGGCAGCACTCCCTGACTGGCCTATAATAGGGTTTTTATGTGCAGCCATATAAAAAAGAAACGTAGTGATCTGTGAAAAAGGGAGAAAGGGAAGAAAAATTACAAAGCGCCTCCAAGGGCCTGTCTCGTTATTATTAGTTTTAGATGAAAAACACAAACGCTACCCAAGAGGCAGCGCCATGCAGCAGGCAGGCGTTCTCTGACATTTGAAGGGGTGGCGGATTGAGAGTGGGAGAGCTGGAAAAGTAGCAAAACTACTCCATGAATGAAAGAAGTTGGCAAACCATGGCTGGGGCAACATTTTCTACCCATATCACTGAGTCATGCCAGAGACTGACTCAATGACCAAAATATCTCATGAAATCAGTGCTTACATTTTTATAAATCATACTGTTTGTTGGGTTTATGGGTCCTCATTCAATACGGAGTTTTTCTTTTATATCTACGAAATGTTTGTTATTAAATAATAGATACATACAAACAAATCCCAGTTCTCACACAGATGTACTCTTGAAAATCCAAGATTACATCCTCATTTATATATGCGCCACATACAGTATGCTGTGCATTGGATTTCCTTGGGTTTACCAAAGTTCACAGAAGGCATTCAAAAGTTTGCAGCTGAAATGTCTGCAGGACTGAAAATTGTATGGCTTTAAGAGATGATGGATGCCCGTGATATCTTGCCTGAAGACATACTTTGCCAAACTCTTTGGAGAAGGCAGTTGCATCAGTCTCAGCTCTACCTGGAATGACGAAGAAGGGAGTACAGGTGAGCAACAGCAGGCAGCAGGGTAGGAAAAAAAAACTGTCATGCTCAGTAGTCAACTGCCATGGTTTCACAAACAAGCCTTAGTTTTGTCAGTCAGTGATAAGTTGGACAAAGTGTTAAGTGGGTGGAAGAGTGGAGGTCAACTTGTTTAGCAGAGTTAGTCTCAGTTTGTACCATATTTAACTATTTGTTTTATGACAAATTGCATATTCATCATGCAAAGGAGCATTACCGAATCATTACTATTCACAAATAACACAAATCAATTTGTGTATTTGATTATTTAACAAATATCCACAGTGTGCTCAGTAAAACAGCACACAACACAATCCACACTCTCAGTGACTCAGATCCCAGATTGGTTGTTATGCTGAGCTCTGTGCAGCAGAACAGCACCTCCTGCATGCTAAGTGGTCAGCAGACATTTTGTAAGCACATATTGTTTCATCAGAATATCAGATCAACATAAGAGGCAAAGACATGCCATCTCAACCCTGGTTTTCTCTGCAAGACTGATGGCACAGTACTCAGCAATCCTCTGCTCGTCTACACGTGTCAATCACATCATTATGCGTTAAAACACAGCAGGTTGGGTGGTACTAAGCTCCGACTGTCAGTTATTTCAGCCGAGACAAAATACAGCAAAGACAATAAGACATTATTTTAGTGGCTTGCATATAAATAACACTAATCCATAGCAGAAACAAAACGTGAGAATAAATTTGACGTTCTTCTCTACCTTCACACTGTTGTTTGTCATTGAAAATAATGATGCAGAATAGAAGAAGAAACAGAAGCATTTATTTATTTAATCAGGGAAGCTTCACTGAGAGCCAATCTCAAGCAGTTTCACACATTCACATTTGGAAACTCCCCAGTACAGCCACAGTCTGATTGGCTGTCCACAGAGCAGCAGTTGGAGTTAAGGGCAATGCTCAAGGGAACCTGAGTGATGGGAACTAGAGAGGGTCAAGTGCTGCTTTTATGCTCTCCCACCCAGATTTATCCTGCTGGATGCTGATTGAACCAGTGGCCTCCACAAGCCAGCTTTGATAAACTTTAGGCCACAAAAACCTAAAGTTGAAAAATATGGTATTGCAAAGAAAATAGGTCCAGGACATATCTCAGCTGATAAATCTGCTGTTGATTAAAAAAACAAACAAACACAAAAATTTAAAGGAAGGAGAAAAGAAAAAATAATGGGCCATGGCTTTACTCTTTGACATTTAGTACAATATGTAGCCCTTGGCCCACATCAACCCCTGAGAAGACGTTAAGTGAGAAGTGCATTCCTCTGAAAAACAGATTATAGTCAGAGGGATTACTGTTGCTCATGTGGAGAGACTGTGTAGTGCACTGAGGTGAGTTGTAGAAGGACCAAGAAAGACAAGAGGGTTACAGAAGGCAAATATTATGTTACCAAAGGAGTGATTCCATATGGAGTCCTGGAATCACATCATCACAAACATATGGCACCACAGAGTCACATGCATATCCATATATTAGGAGTGTACAGCAGTCACATTGCATAAATATCACATGTACATACAGTCTTAGCAATTGAAATATGGACAGACACATGTCAAGCACTGACCATTTTCAATTTATGTTTGGCACAAGTCAAACAGATGTGTGTGTGCCTGTCCAATATGTCAGTTTAGAGCAGGGAAACATATGCGTTACTGGAAATTATCTGTTTTTTTGTTTTTTTTTCAGTCAACGTCTAATTTTAAAAAATGAGCTGTGTTTTCCCTGCATGTCCTGCAGAGATGTTTTCCTATTATTTTCAGAGAGGTTACTTGTTACTGGAACAACTTTTTTTATTTTATTCAGAGTATACTCCAAAGGTTTTAACCCCCTGCAGAATAATTTCATTTGGATCATAGGAAATTTAAAATCTATGTCTGCTGCCTCACCTTTTTGCTCATGACTGATTTTTCTAATTGAGTCTTTAATTTTTTTTCTGTTAAAGGGGCCAGATACTGGAGGGGTTCACACTTGTCTTTGAGCTTTCATTGGGCAGCCTGTAACTCTGTCTGATTGATGTCCGTATGTCTGATTATAAATCCATGGCTTTTCAAGGTCCTACTTCCTGTGGATTTTTTGAAGGCTTTGGATGAACTTCAGCCCAATTTCCTTGATCACTCCTCTGATGGCATGGCTCACATTTTAAGAGCAGTCGCCTTGTTTGTTTTTCATTTTATTGCATCTTATGAAGCTAAACTGTATAAACCTCATACCCGTCCATGCTTGGAGTATCAAAAGACAGTCCAGGAAAGCAAAAAGAAAAACAATTGCCTTTAAAGTTGCTCTAAAAGATATTTTAGAGCAGACATCTATAGAACATTTTTAGCACCTTTGAGGTCATTGTTTTGGTTTTGTGGTCTGCCACCTTACTGTTTTGGAGCACAGTAGACAACTGTTTGCTAACAGATTTGCTCTTATAACTTCATAAGGTGATTATATGTAACCTTTGGATTTACAGCTTGCTCTGGTGACCCAAAGAAGTAAAAAAAAAATCAACATCAAGGAAGCAGCTTCAACAAAATCTTCTACTTGCCAATTAAATGCTACTTATTTTTCCTTTCTTCAGGATACTTGGCCCAGTTGCCATGAATACCTCTCAACCCACTTCCTGCTACAAACATGACTTCCACCTTCATTCAAAAAGACAGGCCATGATTCCAACATTCAGAACAAACCAATAAATAGCGAAGGCTTCTCTTCTAAGTTCATCTTTGAAAAGTTTATGAATTCTGAGCCCTCCACAGTGGCTGCCTTTGCCAAGGTTACCAACTCCTTACGTTTTGAAAATGGAACCATGGCTGTTCATTTCTTGCAGTTTTAGATCTAAGCATTTAGTACAGAGGGCTATACTATCTTGTTGCTGCACATTGTAGAGTGGGAAATGTAGGTCTCTTTGGCACTCCTCTGGCACTGTTGCAATTTTACTTTTCAAACAGAACCCTATCTGTTATTGTGGGAATGGATTCTTTTTATCTGCTCATTATGGGTGGAGTGGCATGCATTGCTGTCTGCCACAGCTCCTTTTTTTGAGATGACTAATGATGGATGCCAAAGTCAGAAACCTTCAAATCCTACACATAGTGGCTTTTTTAAAAAAAAAAAAAAATCAAATTCCAAGAGAAACTTATGTTAATTGACAGTACATGAGAACTAACCTGTGTACAACCAAGAACATCATGCTACTCCCTGCATTGGCACTGAAAGTTATTACTGAACCAAAGTCATGTACTGCAGAATTGCCCATAATGAATATTATTCCTGGGGAGGCTGGGCTGGTCCTTCTGTAGCTCTCAGCTTTCTCAGATGTAGCAGTGGCTCAGTGTGTTTGTTGGTGAAGAGGGAAGCTGGCAGCCAAACACCTACTGTCAAAGTCCCAACTCTGTTGTGACACTGTGGGGAATTTCAGCAGTGCCAAAATGAGCACTGCTGAAAATTAAGACTGTCTCTCATTTACTGAGCAGCAAAAATGATGCTCATCCTCTTTTTGGGAGGGAGGGAGTCAGATGGGGAGAAGATGGCCTGAGAAGAGGAAGAATGAGGAAAATAGAGAAATGAAACATTATAACCATGGGGGACCTTCAGGACCCATTTGACCGTACACGTTGTGACTCAGCTGTGGTGCTAAATGCACCACAAAACAATCAATAGCAATAGCACATGTCCTTAAGTTACCTGTTGAGTTGGTCCACTCTTGTACAAATCCACCCAATATAACAGGTCTTCATATTTCTGCAGGTCAATATCTAAAGCTGTATAGGTCAAATAAGAAGTAGAGAGACAGCCACACTGAATTTAATGTTAAGGCATGTTGTAATGTCCTGTCCTCATGTGAAGCGACTGCGCCTGACAGGCACAAATGATTAGATTTAACATTGGAATACTTGGTAGCATAACCTTACATGTCTGGGTTCTTAACACAGTTTCTTGCCCATCATACCATCTATGTGAAATAACACACATGACAGGTTCCTTCATTCAGTGATGGGATGACATCTCTTCATGAGAATGAATCACCAGCATCAAAGCATCATCCCAGGCTCATGCCTCTTCATTTAAATGGCTGTCTACCATAAGTGTGGCACACAGGCACGCACACAAAGAGAGAGAGAGTCGGAGAAACATAGGCAGGTGGAAAGAAAGGGAAATAAGTCTTTGAACATTTGCAGACAGGTAAGGCTGCAAGAAAAAAAAAACTTATGTCACAGCAGCCAAAGACATAAATGAGAAAAAAACCAGGAGATACAAAAATATAATGAGAGAAAAATGATCTCAGTATGATAGGAGTCACAGCAACATGTACTGTTGAAGCATGAGGTGCACACTGACACACATTTGACCACTTTTATCCATGCTCACATTTAAAATGTCCTCCAGGACAGAAACAATGGCAGATACAAATTCAGTTTGCTTTACAGGTATGCTGGGTCAAGTTCTGTTTTTATGATATGTTACTGTTGCTGTGTGGAGCCAAAAGGCACAGAAAATCAGTACAGGCTCCTGACATTGATACAGAGATACACATGAAGAATTTTTGCTGTGTGTGCCCATTTATAATTCTTCTCTGCTCCCAACTGTAATATCTAGATCATAGAATTTCATTTAATAAATAAAAAGATATTAAGGCTAATTTTGAAACCAGTAATCCAAACTTTTGAACATCATCACCAATTGCTTGTTTCCTGTTTGCTATCAACCATGACATTTGGATTAAAGGATCGATCCAGCAATTTAGTGTTAAACCTCCATAAAGTTGAAGGATTTGTGAGACTGATTAAAAAAAGAGCAGCCACAATCTGTACAAAAGAGGCTGGGATAGCCTGACTTTTAGTTAAAGTGTCTACAATCTGTATTTTTATAATAACAATTTATCAAATGACAATGAAAAACAATGTGACAATGTGAGAGCGGTGACTCATAGTGAACCAACAGAGAATTATCACCCCTGACGCTGCAGCTTCCCTCAGCTTTATGGAGCTGTGCAGTGATTTTCACCTCACTGTTCAGCTGTCTGCCCCAGAACTTGGCTGTTTTCAGTCACTCACTGCTCTCATTGTGTTGATTTCAGAAATAGAGAAATTATCAACTAGCTGGTGAACATAGTGGAACATTTCCTAAAGAGCTAAAGAGCCAGATATTTCCCTCATTCCATGTGCTAGGAACAGGGAGAAAAAAAGCTACAAAGGGAGTCAACAGCAGAGTTCTGTTCATCTAAGAAACATGACTCCAAATACATTCAACTGTTATGTAAATAAGCAACTCTTTACCATCAAGTTCACTGTATTAACTATCAACTTGTTTTCTGCTGCTTCCAAGTGGTGCAAGGGAAAAAAAGTGGATCCTACATTTCCTACAATACAACGGTATCTTTCAGTAGATCCTGTCCAGTGCCTGTCAGCGTAAAAACCAAGAGAATGCAGGAGAAATCTCTGCGCAATTACATGAAACAAATCCAAACATTGTTGAGTGATACATTATTGCACCAACCCCATGGCTCTTGTCTGCCATGGTTCTTGTCTGCCGTCAGCACTGATATTTGGATTAAAACCATGGAACAATTTAGTTGTGTAAACTGGACAGATGAGACTGTGTTCACAATCTTTTTCAGCGTGGGTGAGCAAAACACTATTGATTTCTCCTCTGCAGGTGGATTAAGTATGCCTCTCTCAAGAGAGCGGTCCTGGGATGACTTCAGTGTAAATATGAAATACCTGTGTGTATGTGTGTGTGAGAGAGAGAGACAGACAGAGAGATAGATTGCTAGCTGGGAGTCTGGCAGTGACATTTGGCTGTTTTCTGTCTGACATTTCTTCAGTCAAACAAACAAGGTCCAATCTGTCAAGAGCTACAGTGCAGCATTTTCCCCTGATTTCTTTCTAACCTCCCAAATTTCTTTCTCCACTGTCATCATCTGATCTTGTACATTTTCTATTTAATTACATTCATATTCCTTTCCATTCAAATTTCCATACAGTTCTGAGTATTATAATTATATTCTGTAAATCCAAGGTTGGCATGTCATGCCATAGTTTGACAAAATCTAAGTCAAGGTCCGATTGATAGAGGATGGCTAGGAGTTTATAATCTATACAGGTTCTGTGGCTTTGGCAACCGAAATATAGTTCTGTTACAAAACATCATACATGTCATACAGTCTACATAGTGAGTAGTGGCAGTGCAGATAAGTTCTAGTTGTCGGCCTGTATTTTCCTGCCTCTCTAATGCTGTCTTATTACCAGCTCCCCATCCCAGAGGAAAAGACCTTTTCTACCTGTGATCTCCCAGCGCTGACACTATCTGCACAGTGTCTCTGCTGATGCCATGCAAAATGACAGCCCCAAGTCCTCTGTTCCACTGCCAGATAACAGTGTAGGGGGCCCATAAAGCAGAAAATACCAAATCACATTCTGCTAATACCCTTAGTGTTGACAGCCTCCGTCTTAGTTCACTTGAAATCTGCTGCAGCAGAAATACCAAGGGTTGTCCTACTCTAGTGGTTCTCCAAGTTTGCTAGAAAACTCTTTTATGGAGTTTGCACAGAGATGAACAAAAAACAAAAAACAGCATCAAAGCTGAAACAAGATGCAAGAGGGGTGTATAGGAGGTGACAGTCATATCAAAGCAGTGATTTTTTGAATGAGGTGAAGAAGTTTTGCTATGAATCTTCATGCATGGGTAAGTACCATCCAGATGCTCAGAAGAACTACAACTGCACTGCCTTTTACAGTTGTTAGGGCATTTGATTGAGATGTCTACAAAATTCCTCCCTATGGCAGTATTCCGGGAACATGCAACCTGGAGGAGACTCTTTGGGGCCGACCCAAAACATGTTGGAGCGATTACAAATCCTTCTTCGGCCTTGGAACATCTCAGGATCTTACAGGAAAAGGTGATAAATGTAGATGGAGAGAAGGACGTCTGGTATCATTTGCTGCCATTGTGACCCAGAAAGAGTAAGCGGTGGAAAATGGATGGATGGCCATGGGGATGCCATAGGCTTAAGCAATCCTCTCCAATCTTCCCCGCATATCTGTGAGCTGATAATTTCCTATCTGCTTTCTGAGCCAATCAGGATAATCTTGTGCTCTTCCTGCCCAAGCCTGGTGATTAAGGTTGACCCACAGTGACAGTGTTTGGTTTCAGTCATCAACAACAACACCAGCCGTCTGGCAGTGGCAAGATGCCAGCGGTGGTGGGATGACTTCCAGGAATCTCATGTGGTGTGCTGTACTCTGATGACAGTGAGGCCGTGTGGTGGCAGCTCCACCAAGCGCTGCCCCTCTGCCCTTGTGAAAGTCCCACCAGTCCTACTCTGCTGTCTGGGGGACAACAAGGATGCTCCTTTGGGTGGCCTCGTCTTCTTGGCTGACCTCAACTACTCTCCCTCCCATGAAGAAAGCCATCAGCACTAGTAGGTGGACTGGATGCACTATTACTTTTTCTCAACACATGTTCCACTTCAGGACTTCAATAAAAAGATGAATGAAACACTGTCAAACACAGTGATGGGTCCGGGTCTGGCCATTTTCAAGTGTACACCCCCATCTCTGGCTTTCTTGGCTGCTTCTTGACAGGCTAAGTCCTCAGTCTAAACATAGGATTGCCCGCTGTCGTCGTGATGGCAAAGCTTACATTTTGGCAGGCAAGGACCATCCCCATTGGCATCAACAGGCAAGATCAGTGGAATGTGAGCAGGACATATGTGCAGCACTGAATAGACTTTCCTTTGTTGGCTCACTGTCCTCCCCCATTCTGCTTTGCAGGAAGGCTGGGTGGGGAGAGGAAATTTATTCCTGACTGTCTGGTGTTATGCTCAGGTCTCTCATCGGGTTCATGTTTAGGACTCAGAAGAGACCAGTGGGTGTGAGATTTATTGTGCAGGAGGCACACAGAGCTGATGCTTTGAGATCTGCATGTGTTGGCTGTGCTGTCTCTCACCTTCTGCATTTTAGGTGGATTGGTTAGATGTGCCAACTCTGTCCCAGGTGAGCTGCTGTACGGTGATTACAGTCAGTGTAACACAGCTCTGACTGCCAGTGCATTAATCTGAAACAGATTGGATGGCGTAGAAAGTAACAGCTTATATGTCTTGATGAATATGATATTTTCAAGTCTATCTCAATATTTACACGACATATTTATGCTGAAAGAGTTAATGGTCGCTGTAGTCACTCTAAGAAGATGATGTTGGCAGTTGGGTGTAGGTTTGTGGCTGGTGTTGTGTCCTGACAACAGACATACATCAGATAACCTCACAATAGCTTTGGTTGAACTTGAGAATGTATTTTTTGCATAGAATGAGGACTGTTCCCTATTTCTCACAGCGTGGTGATGCTAGATACAGATTGGTACAAGGAAACTAATTCAATTCCCCTCAGCATCTGCTTTTCTTTGTATTAGGTGATGACTGACAAATGTTTGCATACTAACACACTAAACTGAGACAGTATACATTTTAGCTGCTAAACATCAACATGTTAGCATTGTCACCTTGAGCAGGTTAGCATTCTGACATTACTGTCTCACTCAGCACCACACCACAGACACTAGCATGGCTGTAGTCCCTTAGTTGTGTTATCGAATTCCTATTTACCAATCGGCATTTGTTCTCCTGTTTACAAAAAAATAAACAATTGTTTTATGTATAAATATATACAAATTATTTTATTGTTTTCTACTGAATTAACTGAATATTGTCTGACATACGGAAATGATCTGACTCTTCACAGCTGAGTTAATCCATAGTTTAATCAGAGTTTTCTCGCTCTGTTTAATGTGAGGATATCACATTCTGTGACTGTAACGAAGGACTTCGTTACCCATGACTGTTGGGTTATGGTATTGTAAATATTGTACACAGCGGGTTTGGTGTTAATTACGTTTTATAAAAAAACTTGACAATGTACGATAATAACAGAAGGCACTTTTTAATACGGGATTTGCACATAACATAACATACATTTGCGTA
>JBBMJY010000008.1:15542596-15577940 GCA_037833715.1 Toxotes lorentzi | reverse complement strand
GGTGACACCTGTAAATGTATGCACCCAATCACACCTACCAGAACGCAGTATAAAAAGGCGCCAATTTTAAATCTCCTTTGGTTACTGGTTGGGTTTCACCTATGGTTTATGGTTGTACCTGTGTTGCTGTGGGAAGAAATAAAGAAACAGATGTTTTTGCATGCTTGAACTTCGCCTTGGCATTGCTTTTCCTCTGAAGTCTCGGTTGTCAAAACGGCCATTCTAACAGTGACATTACCATGCTTTTCATGGACTTTTTTTTATCACTATTTCATTGGTGACAAACCACTGAATATGTATGAATAGCTGCACTGAAAGAATGACTCACCGACAATAGACTGTAGATTACAGTCAGTCCCTCAACTGAGTGTGTGCGATGTGGATGTCAAAAAACACAAAGGGATGAAAAGGAAAAAAAAAACACATGTCAAAACCAACTACATGAACAAACAAACAAACAAGTGCGCACACACAAACAACACCGCAAATGCTGTCATCTTCACACAAAGACACATTCTGCAGGCTGTTTGGTATTTCTGGTGCAAACCTCTCAAGACATTAATGAGTAAAATGTTAGCTCATGTTGGGTGGATGGATTTTCACACTAGGCATATTCTGCTAGAAAGGTTTCACACAGAGCCATTGTTTTATGATTCACACATATCAAAGGAATAGACACACATATACACACACAGAAATAAACAGATTTAGGGAACACTTAACATCGTTGGAAGTCGCGTACTGCAGGCATGGGACTCTGCTGCTCTGTATTCAGTGGCTGCCTATGGTTTGGATATAACTCATTTCTGAAAGCAAAAGCCTGATACCCCACTGCGTCTCCTATTGGCTTACTTTTGTTTTTGTTTTTCAGCTGCTCTAATATTACCTTCCCCAGCTAGCTCACTTGAGAACAATCTGGCTGAATTTACTGCAGCTATAATGCCATTTTCCCTAGGAAAGGTGACCTCCACCCCAGGTGTGGTGAATCTGTTGTATGTCCCTGCCACCTCCATTCCTACTACTAATGACAACAATACTTTGTTGTGTATCTTCATGCTTGTTGATGGTTTTCTACAACCAAAGGTGTATTTCAAGCTGAAATGTGTTAATGAGGGATATAAATATCTGGTTGTATGCTGTGGGTTTTTTGTGCATGCACACATGTGATGCCATATTCACTTTGCTTATACAAAGCTCAACAAATACACATCCTACTTCCTTTCTACCAGTTAGGTTGTTCACAGAGATAAGATAAGACTTTATTGATCCCACAGTGGGGAAATTTACCTGTTAGGCAGCTCACAGGAAAAACAGAAAAAAAGGATAAAGTGCAGAAAAACAAGAAGTGTGCATGCAATTCAAGTACAAAAAATGTGCAAAAAAATTGTGTATTTACAATCTAAAAAGGTTAAGTTAAAGATACAAAACAGTAAAAACTGGCTATTTAGAGTGATGAGTAGGATACTGTGGGAAAGAGAAAAAATATTGCATAGTCCCGCCATGCACAGATGAAGTTAGACCAGACATATATATTACATATTCATATCAAGAAGGTGATAATGTGTTAACAGAAGTGCACACAGTGTGCTTTTCTGGTTAATGGGAAAACTGTTGACGGTACAACTTAAAGAATCAGTTTTATTATCTTGCCATTTGTTCAAACTAGCAACATGTGTGTGTGTGTGTGTGTAATGTGTTTTTATGTCTACCCCTTAGCAATCCACATCACAGTGAAAGTACACTGCATTTTTAACGCCACTCTCATCAGTTAGATGAAGACTCAGTTTTTGTAGTAGTCACCGCAGCAATGCTGTCGTGCTCTGTCAGTTGCTAAATTAAACAGAGAGAGACAGAGATCATGAACATGAGCTTGAATGAGATGGAACGTGATTCTTAGGATGTGCGACTTGTCTGACCTCTGTCTTATGCTTTTGAACAAGATGTTTTCCACTGTGAGTTCAGCATGAGAGAATCTCTACATCTGGATCATCAAAAAAGCATACACCAATTGTGAGGAAGAGGGAACACCATCTGTGGTAAGATGGCACTCTGGTTGGCTGTGTTTTAAGAAAACATGGACTCCTTTTGTGCTTTTTACCACAGCTCACATTAGTCCATAGTGTTAGTGGACTAATGTGTATTGCCTTGCATATTGCCTTGCATTGGCTGTGGAAAACCTGAGCTCCAAGGCACAGCAAGATTCTTTTTTTTTTTTTCAAATTACAGGCAGAGATTGGTTATACACACTACTTGCACACTTTACATCTTGAAACACTGGGTCAGCATTAACATAGTGAATTTAGGATGAGAATACTGAACAGTAACTCCAACATTGTTGCAGACAACCAGTAATGTGCTGACTAAGGTACAGAATACCAATGGAAATACTCATGACTTGGAGCCTAGAGATCTATAATGACCCATGGTTACCATACATCTGATGTGAAAAGGGCTGCAGGGCCATGCAATGTAAAATGGTCCACTCCATTAATATAACAGGAGCTGTAAAGCTGTCACTGCCACTCCATGCTCTTCCCACATAAAGCTGATTTGTGATGGCTCCAATCCGCCAGCCCTCAGTCTCCCTAATGATGGCGAGATCCATCACACTCATTTAATCAGAGCTGAAAGGAAAGCAAAGAAGATGGATGAGGCCATTGTGAGCCTCAAGAGGTACTTTATAAAGTCCCTCTCGTACCCCATCCCACACTGCCCAAAATCTAGATGATAATATAATCAACAATTTAGTGCAGTTGAAGTTGTTTCTTTTTTTTTTTTAATCATCTGCTGTTGACGCTAATGAGAATGTAGCACAAACAATGTAGCTCCTGAATTGATGGTTCCATTTGATAGAATGTCCATTTGTCCAAAAGCAGCAAAGGCCATGAAAAAGACAATGGACAAAACCAAGGAGACAAAGGATGTGGCTGATGAACCAAGATGCAAACTTGACAAAATAAAGCCATTCATCACCGTCCTCCAAAATAAACCAACTGATCATTACAAAAACAATTCACATGCATGTTTTCTGATCAAAGTCAGATGTTATGCATTCCCCAGTATGCCGTCTCCTCCCTTTCAGTGCTACAACAGTATGAGTCTACTTCTGTCTTTGCCTCTCAGAGAGGCGACATTACTCACACGGACACAAGTGGTTTTTACCCAGGAAAACTTTGAGAAATAGGCAATCTCAAGGTTTTCGACAAAAGACCAATTTGAAAAGGAAAGTTTTCATGGACAGACAAAAACACAAACAAATACAGACAAACAGAGAGAGGAGGAAGGAATCAAATAAAAAATCACCATCACCAGCAATCAGTCACTCACAGCTGATGCATAATGCATGTGTTGTGAGTAGTAGCTTCTTTCTGTGTGTACATTACCAAGAAAGTTGCTGTAATCAACATCTGTGTTCCTTCTCCACATCAAGTATGATAGCAGTATACGGCGATTGTGCAGGGCAGCTGAGTGCCAGCTCCATCTGTAGGAAAGTCTGTTCGTGACTGGACATGAATAATCTGTCATGGGACCTGTCCTTGTATTCAGACACCCTGTGGTGAGACAGAAATGGAAGGAGGAATGGAAGTAAAAAAGAAAATCAATGACACAAAAAACAACTGATGAAAGAAAAGGTGGATAAAATAAACTCTAAAATTAAAGGGTACATAGTGCAAGGTTTTGTGAGTCTTTCAGTGGCCTGTTTCTTTCCTCTCTTTCATGCTCGGTCATGACCATTTCAGAGGCTTTGAGGCAATTGGCCTTTACCTGTTCATGAGTGCAGCCAATTCCACACCATCAATGAAGACGGCTTTGCTGTGTATGGACATTAAGTCTGCAATTCAGCAGAAGGTTGACAATGTTATTCTTTTGCCTAAAGCTGTTGAACCATATCTGTCCGTGCACAGCAAGCCACTAAACCATGTGTAGATGTGTATGTGTGTGTGTATACTTGGAGGTGGGTGGTAGGTGCTGGTTTGATATATTTGGAAAACAAACAAGTGGACAGAGGTGGGGGTGGACAGTGGGAAAAGGCAGAGGTTTATATGGGTGTTGGAAGTGTGCAGGCAGCCAAACAAATAGCTGACTCTGTATTCCTACAGCCAAAATGAGGTTACTTCTCTAGTGAAGCTGCCCAATAAACTCTGCAATGAGGTTAGGGTCATAGCAAGACAGTTCTCACAGCTTATCACTTTATGTATGTGTAACCGTGTGTGTGTGCAAGCGAGTGTTCAGAGAGTGTGTATAGGCCTGATGTAAGGAAAAGAAGTGAGAAAAACAGAGAGGAAGGGGGGAGAGAGGAGAGGCAGAATATGAAAGAGGGAAAAAAAGAGGAGACACACACAGAGTGAGATGCCTACCTTCACTGTTTGAGAGAGCTTAGCCCAGTGGGACACCCCATGCCACCATATTAGATTTTCTGCCTTATTGCCTCAGCCAAACTCTCTCGCCTCAGGTCACTTTCCTGTATAAGGGAACGCACACTACTCCAATCCCCTCGAAACCTCCCAGATATGTTGATTCAAGGCCAGGGCTTTAATATCAGCCACCTAACCTCTTAAGATCCACCCCAAGTTAATTCAATTCAAATAACATTAACAGTGAACATGTCAATATTGAAAATATTATCTTTGGTAATACATGTGGGTACATCCTGTTTCAAGAGGCAGGGGTCCTGAGAGACCAGGAGGATTCATCTTAATAGGGAGCCGCATCAGCAGCTGCATCAGTACTCATTTAGTTAATAAATGATGAGGGGTGTGTTGTTGGAGAAGCTTCCTTCACCCCTTTTTTATTCAGTCACAGGGTGGATGAAGGCTATGCAAATGATGAGGGAGGGAAACTGTAATCTGCAGCTGAGACTCATGAGATCGCACTGATTAAAAAAAAAAAAAAAAAACAAGTAGGCAAGTCGTAAAAAAAAAATCAATATGAATACACAGAAAGAGCAACATTTTCTCTCAAACATCACTTTATCTCCATCTCACCTTTTTCTACTTCTCTGTCGGCCTAACCTCAAATGATTAATGAAATATAATCTGCAGACACACACCCACCTACAAATATAAACATGACACACCCAAACACTGCAACACCAACACTGGCACCCCTCATAGCTTCGCTATAGATTAGTAATGCAGATAAGAATGACAAATTGTGCTGCATCTAAATCTTTGAAGAAAACATCCCTTCACAGAAACACAATAAACTTAGAGGGATAAAGCGTGCTCATCATATATTCAAACTCCTTATGCAGCTAACCTTCAACACCACATAAACAGTCATTCAACAACCGTGGTTCAGAGGAAATGATACACGTGAACTCCTGACATTCAGCAGCATACTACAGAGGGAAAGAGGGCTCTGCAGGTGATTGCTGAAGCTTTGAAATAAATGAGGGAATTATGCATACATACCATGTATACATACCATGTGTTATGTATACATACCATGTATACATACCATGTGTTATGTATACATACCATGTATACATACCATGTGTTATGTATATATACCATGTGACTCATCCCTCATACGTATCCATGTCATGGCTCAGCATGTGTTGGTGTGTAAGAGTCCCTCATGCAAATTCATATACTGAACTGTGTCGACTAGTTTTTATTTTAATGTCACATGGAGCTGATCCATGAATCAAGATTTGCAGAAGCCTCAGTGTCTTTACTGGGCCAACACGATTTGTCAGATTTGCTGCACTATACCATTCTCAAAAGAGGAATCATCTGCACCACGTTTTATGTCTGCGTTTGAAGTCCATATGCCAAATATGTACCTGAATGAACTCAGAAGAAGAAAAGGAGGGGTGTACTTAAAAATCCATGTTCTGTCAAGTGCATTTTCTTTAAACATACAACTACAACAAGCTTTTCTAACAGCAGCACAGACAGTAAAGAACTAGCTGAACCCTGCATGGCATGATATGCAGAGAAGCTGAAAGGACAAAGGAGAAGTGAAAGAGAAAGAGCAAAAGATGTTTCTGTGGCAAATTAAATAGAGGTAAGTGCTTTCTCAAAAGAGAAAAAAGAGGTATTTGCCAGAAACTGTGAAGTCATTCCTGGGTCATGCAAAGAGAAGAAAAACAAGATAGAGTGCTGTTGAAGCTGGTCAGCTCTATTATTATCAGCCCAGGGAGCAGTGACAAGCTTTTCCCTCATAAATGCACAAATGGCGATCTCATCCGAATTCATAGAAGGAGTTTCCAGAAGAATGGCAGCTTTAATGACTTGAGATTCTTGGTTTAATGGGAAAAGACTAAATTATGTAATTTAATTCTCTCTGCTACATTTAAAGCCTACTGGCCTTAATCTCGGTGCTGTCCAAACTCTGTGACTTTGTTTAATTGACCCTTGTCTCACATGCTGGAATGTTGCGCTATGAGTTTCCTTAGTCAAGTATTTAAAAATGAACTTCAGAACCTCCTTTTTACAGTACTGATTTCCTAAAGATTTCCACCCGCACTGGCCCAAGCACACAAGGACTGGACAGCCAGGAACTGGAAGAAGATTCTGTGGTCGGATGAGTCAAGTTTTCCAGCTTAATGCTCCTCGTGCTAATTACGCAGAAGGCCAGGTGAGACATTATCTCCAGCATGTACAGTACCTACTGTCAAGCATGGTGGAGGCAGTATCATGGTTTGGGGATGTATGAGTGCTGCTGGCGTTGGTCACCTCACTGTCTGTGCTAAGTATTGTGCCATTCTCCAAACCCACATGCTCCCTTCTGCACATGCACTGTTTCGTCGAGGTCGGAACTGGATGTTTCAGAAAGCTAATGCCCCTTCCTACGCATCCAGGTCAAGTAGAACCGCAGGAGCACAATATCCAGGTCTAGAGTGGCCAGCTCAATCCCTGGACATGAGCCCCATTGAAAATCTTTGGTGGATTATCAAAAGGACTGTTTCAATGCGGAAACCAAAGAATTTGGAAGAATTAAAAACAGTATTTCAAGAAGAATGGGAGAAGATTACCCCTCAACAGTGTGAAAGGCTCATGGAGAACATGCCAGCCAATATTATTTCATAATATTTGAGATTGTGTAAAATTTTAAGGGTGTCCAAAAACTTTTTTCCACCACTGTACTAATACAATATAAAAATAAAATGGATATTGCTGTTGTTGTTCATTGATCCAACAGTAACTAAGACAAAGGACCTCCCTACTGGATGCTCATGTGCAGCGTTGCTCCAAGCTCCTCTGGAAGCCTCATCACTCCTCTGAACAAGAGTAAGCGAATTGAGATGTTCTTAATGATGACAGACCTTGATCGAAGTCTGGGACATTTATGGTGAAGATGCTGAGGATATGAAATACGGAAAACATGATGCAGCTACACGTCCATCATGTCGATGTTCAGTCTTCCTTATGAATTTCAAGAGCTCTCTTTATGAATATTTCTGGATCCATATTGCCAGTTCACGGGTTGAAAGTGAAGCAGAAATCAATAACTCGTCAAGCATATCCTCAACTCATAGTAGGCTAGTAATCTTATTTAGCATCTTTTGCCCCCAAGCTAAAGAGGAAAATAACCACAGTGGACATTATCACCAAAAGGCCTCACATGGAGTGAACAGAAGTAGGTATCAGTGATGGTCACATTTTCTCTGAACTCTGCGAGGTTAACAGCGACAACAGAGTCAGCATGATTCTGAATTTCATGGACATTAAATGCTGCGTCAGGCTGGAAAAACATTTCCTACGATAAAATGTTCAAAACATGGTTAAAGATAATGCTTAGAAGATTTATTGTACCCTGCAGAAAATGCATATGCTTTTAAACATCTATAGGACTTTAATTTCTAAGAATTCTTTTTTCTTTAGGTTTTTGTCATTTATGAGATTAAAAGTGTGTAATGCTGCATAAAGGAGATATATGAGTGTCACCATCCTCTTGTTTAGATTCTGCTGACTCCACATATATGCAACACTTATGGGGTATAGACTCAAGTGAAAAATGGGTCCACTGTGAGTTTTATAATGAGAAGGCCAATAAATGCCTCTGAGCCCAAGAAAACAGACCAGTAAAAAGGGGGAAGTTTCAATATCTTGTTAGCGATAGTTAGTAAGTAGCTAGTTGGCTGACCAAGAGAGACAACATCTTCTCAAATGTGTTACATGTTAGACTTCATGTATAATTAAGGGGAACTTCTTGGCTTGATGGCACCGTCTTAAGGATTTAAGCAAAATAATTGTCAAAAATATCAGAATATAATAAGACATTGCTGAAAGAGAAGAAATGAGAAATAGAATTAGTACACATTCTGATTTTTTATCATGTTTAAACATACTGTAAAACAATAGTTTTACAGTGTGACACGCTGTAAAACTAAAGTACAGAGCATCTTGACGCAATAAGTACATCTACAGTAACGTTTGGTCTAAATAATAATCACACTGCCCTATATGCACAAAACCTCCGCCTTGGCATTTATGCTTTCTTCCCAGACATGTCTAAACGCTCAGTTGTCTTTGTGAAGTTGACCATGCCATATGTGTAGAGTCAGGTGGAACTTGAAAAGTCAGGCCATGCATGCTGCTGTATTCACAAGGGAAGCTCACTATGCATGACTTTTGATAGGATATGACAGAACCTGGATGGCACAAAGATGAAGGTTTGTGCAGCTCCCTGCCTGAAAACACAAGCTGGAGGAATTAGACTTTTTTTCCTCCCCATCTTAGGGTACTTTCTCTTCACCTTTTGCCTCACTGAATTCTTCTGACATTTTCTGAAATCTACTACCAAGAGGTTTCCTGTCACCAAAAAGAGCCAGTGTCACAAATGATTGCGAGACTTACAAATGTGGAGAATGTGCACTTCTTTGAATCAAGAGTCCGCAAACAGTTTAAGTCCATGTCCCACTTTACAGTTTTGAATGGTTATGATCTGTTACCAGCTCATCAGTTGTTTTTAATCTGTTGGGATTAAAGCATCAATAGGACAAGGTCACATATTGCATATTGGAAACTTCCAGCCGTAGCTCTGACTGGAAAAAATGCTCAATAACTGCTTCTATCAAGGAGGCTGTTTTTTGTCCCATTTCTCTTTTTGACGATATTTCAAAGTCTACATAATTTCAAAAATGACTGCTGCAAAATCACTCAGTTATCACTTGTTAGTTCATTTTGAATAATGAACGACTGCAGGAGAGGGGATGTAATACTGTAATAGGGTCTTGTGAAAAAATGACCAAGATGTTGCAGTCAGGTTTTCCATCAAACAGTTGCCCTTTACTAAGTCTCTTACATGGTATAACAAGCAATCCTGCAGATGTTGATGGAATGTTGATGGAAAAGTAAATGCCAACAACCTCTCACTTGTCTTTGGGCAGAGCTCGTTTTCCAGAATTTAGTTATTCTCCAGAAATTAGCATGATTATATATCATGCAGGTCCAGATGCAGATATAACCTTCTAAATATTTTATATTATTAATAACAGATTTCAAGGATTTTACAGCCTCAGCAGGGCTACGTGCTAGTTTTTTTTTTGTTAGAAGTTAAATTAAATAAATGTTCTACTTTATTCCATTGTAATGGACTCTGCTGCAATATTAATTTTTTAACATCTTAGCCATTAAAAAAATCTGTCTCCATACCTCTCCATTCGCTTATCAGGGTCCTTGCTCAAGTGGCAGCAAACTAATGAAAACAGCTCAGGCATCCTTTCCCCAAGCCATGTACTCCAAGTTTCTTCTAGGGGATCCTGAGGCATTCCCAGACCAGTTGGAATACATAATCCCTCCTGAGTCTTCTGGGCTTCTTCCCAGTCAGACGTGCCCAGAATACCTCTACAGGGAAGCTTCAGTGAGACATCTTAATCAGATGCCCCCACCACCTCAACAGGCTTCATTCAACATAAAGGAGCAACTGTTGCAAGAATAGGTTAGGAGCTTAGATGGGGTATCAGAGAATCTGAGCTCCCCAGCCTATCCCTGCAAAGAAAACTAATTTTAACTGCTTGTATCTGCAGTTTCATCCTTGTGGTCACGACTCAACGCTTGTGACTGAAGGTGAGAGTTGCAGCGTAGATCAGCTGGTAAATCCTAAGCTTCACCTTCAGGCTCCAAGCAAGGCCTAAAGGTGAAGCCAGTACAGCAAAGGGAATTGAACAGCAACAGAAACAGGCAGAGAATAACTGAGGCAGATAAATGCGTTCTGTGCAAACAGAAAAACAGAGACGGCATTAATGTCCAATTTGCTACGAGCTGCAACACAGTTAAATATTACTCATAATCAATTAGGCATGAGGCTAATCTGCAGCGCTAAATCTCAAATTCATTGTTTTATATAGAAGTGAACTTATAATGGTTATGAGCATTAATGTGACCAGCCATGCTGAGCGGAGAGACATTTTACTTACCAAACTGTGAATTAATTGAAGTGTTCGGAGGGTTGCCAAAGTCTCTGAAAAACTTGAATTCACACTGGCAACAAGAGCCTCAAGAAGAATAAAATGAACTTCTGTCTGTCATTAGCTGTGGCAACTGCAAAAAGGATGTTTTTTTAGTTATTTTAGCAGAGACGCGTATTGTTGAGTGCATTGTTGAGTATAATCAGATGGCTTGCATGGTTGTAACAATATGTTAGATGATTCTTTAGCTAAGAAACAACAAATAGCACATCAGAAGCTGCCTAAATAAACAAAGGACAATTATGTACATATCCTGAGTTGTATCTGGTTTAATTTGCAAAAATAGCTGCAAAGCTCACGTCCAAAATAAAAGGTTTGTTACTGCAGTGTGACTTTTGGCTGCAGCGAAAATGATGGGTTCACAGCCATCGTGCCAGCGTTGCTGTTTTTGTTGATGTCAGAGTGTGTTTACAAACGTGTGAAGGAGAAAAGGCTGTGAACAAGACACACAAAGTGAAAGAACAGCATGCAGAGGGGCATTGTTCACAGGATATTACGAGCATTCCATAAATTCAACATGTATGGCTGAAGTGAGGAAATTATGTTGTTTTGGTGGCAAACCATTTGAGAAAGAGTTGAGGGTTACAGCGTGCTGTAAGTGTTTGTGAGGCTTGTAAAGCTGCCTAGAGTTACAGTTTACTGTATGTCTGTGGTGTTTTCCCAGCACGGTTTCCTCCTTCTTTAAATCTGTCAAGAGTAAAACTGTGTCAGTATTTTGTTGAAAATATGACTGTCTGGAACAAGCTGAGCATACAGATGGACAGACGGCAGAGAAGTGGATTATGATGTATTATACTTTGTGATTTTGATGCTTTTTTTCCACTGTAAAAATTGTCACTATAGGAATTTGTGGTAATTGACATAAATTCACAATACCTGCTGTGCTCCTTCAAAAAGAAAACTTCCAGACACAGTATGCTTTTTGATATGCCCCTGTGGACTGAATAATAACAGAGAGTCAATTGGGTCAACAGTGCTGCAGAGCTCAGTCCCCCAGCATGAAGATTTCAGAATTTCTTGCCTAAGCTCTCACTTCATCTGCAGCTGAAAACAGAGGACATGGAGGTCCAGAATGTGTACATTAGCTTCTCACTTTTGTGCGATAATGACTGCCAGCAAATGACACAAAAACAGTGGGTCTCAATCATGCTCATGAAAATGTCTGCTTCAGAGATGCAGTTGTGTTTAGTAAATGAGACGATTAGCTCATCAGTGCTACAGGGTTTGTCACATTTAGCAATTCCTGGAGTTTAATTTCAGTTGTTTATCAGCATGACAAGTTTCACAACATCACAAATTGATTAAATGAATGAATTTGCCCTGTGTTTGAGCATGAAAATTATAAACTGGATCTGTTTTTCACCAGAACTTGCTTTACTTTCCACACAAGCTATATCCTTGTGACTAGTTTAAAGATAAATTTACAGACATTGTTAGCTCTTGTGCTCTGTGTGAAAAAAGAAAAAAGAAAAACATCCTTGATCTGTGAGGAAACTTTTTTGGGCTGATCTCAGTCTTTACATGTTTCAGCTCCACAGACCTACTCCTTTAACCTCAGAGACATTTCCTGTTAGTTTGAGTTGCAACTAACCATAGCTCTCCTTAGAATAATTACTGATGTAAATTACCCTTATTAGTATCAAAATACATTGCAGAAATAAGGTCACTCCACACTAACACAACCAAACAAAGGATTTGCAATAGCATCTTCCATTTCAAGTCTGTCAATCCCCACAGTCACCCAGAGATGCTCTCATGATGTTCATGTGACTCATGTCAATATGTACACACTGTCCTGTGCACAGTGCAAACAGAGACACACAGATTTGGCAATACAGAACTATCCTTCTATCCCAAAGCGTAAGCGAGAACCCTTTGTGCAATTTCAATAAAAGCCTGTTAGCTGAAACCCCACTTTCCTCCCGCCAACATCCTTCCATCAAAGGCTCTCATGGGGTCTGCTTAGTTACTAGCCACTGCTCCATATTTGTGAGGTGTCACCAGTAATAAGCACGTTCCAGGTTACCTTTGCCTGTGTCTGTCAGGCAGAATATTGGATCCACAGCTCCCACAAGGCCCCACAGGGACCTTCTACCTGCCAACACCATCAATTAGCCTACCCTGCAATAACGTCACATGCCATAGAAACATGGGGACTCCTGGGTAGGAGCTTGGAGACACGACTCTCAGGCATTTGATATTTTCTCATATACTTCCTTAACAGAAGAAGGGGAACTGCATAATTTCATTCTTGCACAGAGGGGCGCATATGCTGAAGCATGGATGGATGAATTCAAGCTTATAGGGACATTTTTTTTTTACTTTGATTGTTATTGATTATTAAGTCATGAGTATTTAATGATGTGGACAAAAAAAAAGTTTTCAGGGGCTTTAACATCAGGGAGAAAATTAACCGTTCCTCAATAAAAGAGATTCACGACTGCACTAATAACCACCAATGTCTTTAATTAATGACAGGATTTCTGACATTACACAGTAGCCTACTGATGTCGATGATTTTTCTCCTCACCTGCATCAACTCTGCTTAACTTTCAGCCGTTTTAAGAAATGCTGAGATCTCTCCTCCAGCATTGCTCTGCTCTTCTCTGTCACTCTTCATGTCTGAGCACTCATTTGAAATGAATGACTACAGCTCAGTTTGTCTCTCGATGCCACTGCTGGGCTGAATGTTTAGTTATAGGGGTTGTCACTGTTGCTGCCAACGCTGGACCCTCGAAAAGGTTCCCAGTTGGGCTTACATGTCTGATGTCTGTTGTAAGCAGCAAGTGTCAGACACAGGCTGTCTCAGACTGTTGTTTGGAAGGTTCATTTGGATGTTCAGCAACTAGGTCAAGAGAGATAGCTTTTTTCAACTGCAGGGACATCGAATAGACGCAGGTAAAATGCACTGATTTCAGAGAAAGCTCTCTCGTAGCGCGGCCATAAAGTACCTTATTTTTATTTGCTGCATTTAGAAATTCTACAAAGATGCCATTTACACTGCTGTTAATGTGAAATGTGAGGCTTGAAACTAGGAAGAAGGAAAAGCAGTTAAAAGGTTTGTAAGAATTCAAGAAGGGTTGAACTGATCTTAAATCAGATCTTTCTCGTCCAAGAGGTTTTTGTAGTTCTGCATCAAGGCCACATGTATGTGCATCAAATATGTTAAATGCCTTTTATGCTGAATCTCAGCTAAGGTCAGTAAAGGCCTGCTTAACTGATTAAAAACAGAATGCTTTCCAAGAATCAAGGTCCACCTTTTTATAGAATATTATGTGCCTTAGTTAATTCAAAATTAAATTACAAGTGTTTTGATTTTTTTAAAAACGCCAATTAGCGCACAAAAAATTGTCAGTGCTGCTTTAACTCTTTCACAAGATGAAATACAGCTAGTCAGTAGAAAAATTCAGTGGTCATGCTTTCATGATTCTGATTTATAAAGAAAGATCGGTGTCGGTGAGGCAGAATAAAACAGCGAGACTCACTGTTGCCTCAGTATTTCCTCACCCATTCCCGTTCTCACCTTGGATTATTATTCTAATCAAGGTGCTGACATGTCAAGAGCTGGTACGAGTCACAGTAAAGTACAATACAAAGTGTAATAAAATGTGTGTGGTTTCTCCCTGACATTTCCAGTTTGATATGACACCCCCCCAGAGATTGAGAAGAAAAGAACCAAATTCATGAAAGTATCAGCACTGAAACTCTTCATGAGATAATAAGCTCAAAGGAACCAACTTTGGTATGATGAAACGTATCTGCTGCAGCTCTCACTAAGAAACGTAATTTACGTCTTGTTTATAATATGTGAGAATTTGAGGAAATATAATGAATATAAGTGGATGACAGGACAAACACGCCATATTAATGCACATGGATGGAAACAACTTGGGGGGACTGTGGATATGATGTAAAAACTTTAGATGCAAGATAAGATGTAAAAAGCTTGTGTTGTGTGTTTGGGTGTTCTCTGAGGGATGGAGCAAACCTATGCTCATGGACTCAGAATAGTGTGTAGAAGGAAAAGAAAAGTACAAAAGGTGTTGTGCATGGATCGATGCATCAAGGACAGAGAAAGAGAAGATTAGAAATCGTATACATTTGCAGTGCTTATGCTATCGCAGATAAAGTCACAGTTGAAGCCCTCGTCATTATATGGAGAACTGAAAGCAACAGCGTACAGCTACCAGTACAGTGTGGTGCAATGCATACAGTAATTAAAGTCACACTCCTCCCAGTCATCCAGTGGATGACTTCATACACTGTGTGCTTGGGAGATGGTTGTAAAAGTGTTATACTTTACTCTAGGGCTGAGACTTATTTTCATTATTGATTAAACTCCCAGTTATTTTATGGATGAATACATTACTGTTTGGTCTATCAAATATAGGAAAGATATGTCCATCACAGATGCAGAGCCCAAGCTGATTTTGTCTGAAACATGTTGTAGATTAGTTTGCGATTATCTTCAGTTCATGGTGGTTAAAATAAATTCCAATAGTGATGACGTTTTACAGCAGGTAAGAAAATTCTTAAACCACTCATACAGCACAATCTACCACTCTGCCTTCCATCTGTCTGCTCAGTATGTCCCACATTTATCCAAAAATATGCAAAAACTGGGTTAAATAAACATTCTCCATTTGTAGCTCGTGTGCCGATAGTGATTTTGAAGGTATTGTTAGAGCAAAACAACTAAGCACCTATGACAATGGTGCTTAAATTTGAAGTCACAGAGAAAAATGCTTTTTTGCAAACTTGCAGATTTTTTTTCCCTCTCCCAGAAACACAACAGTCACACCCTCTCAAATTCTCTATTACCTATTCTACAAGTCACAAATTAAGAAACACATACTCTCACATTTTTGCTACAGTTGCTGCTGTGAATCTGGTGCAAAACACCATTCACACACATTCACAAGAATGTGTGTGAATTCACATACAAACCAGTATGTGAATTCCTTCAATGAGAGTTGCAGACCCATAGAATAATTTATCGCAAATCCATTTTTTAAATCTAAAAATATCAGACTAGTGATCAGATGTGGGTGGACTGCTGAAGATCTGTACTCAAGTAAAAGATAATTACTCCCCTATAAATGCTTAAGGATTTGAGTTGTAGTTCAGCGCACAAATATTGGCCAAACACTGGCCAAATATGGCTACGAGTTTAGGCTACGTCCTCCTTCACAGACTGACCGCTCTCCTGCGGAGCTGTGGAGTCTGGGATGTGGTTATGCAGCTACACCTCGGTGCATTACAGAAAACTCCCTCTGACTCCTTGTCAACAGCAGTAGCTCATCCATCTTGTTGCATGGTGCTCTCACATTCTCCATGATGATAGAAGTGATAGCAGGTTTATATTTCCTTTTCCTTTCATGCCGTTTTATGCCTGCTCTGCACCCTGTCTCCAGCTCCAAAGCTCTCTCGGTGTTTCTAGCCTCTAGCCGGTGTTTAAATAATGCTGCTTCTACCGGGGGCCAGTGTAAGTGTAATAAGGATCTAATTAAAACATACATATTCTTGACACCCCATGACACATGGTTGCCTATCCCATAATGTTACCGTCGTTATTATAACAGAATGTTAGGGGGGTTTCGAGGTGGACGCTGCAGAGATATATGAATGACTGGGGTATGTGAGAGATCTGTACAGTGACTTAACTGATGATGAACGTGATATCCTGGTGTCAGCCATTCACTCTAAAGTAAAGTCAAGGAAGGAAGTAAAGTCAAAGTCCCACTCAACCTCAGATTATTCAGCGTTTAAAAGGTGCATGTCCAAAACATGAAAATATATCATCCAGTTAGACAAGAGAAATACTTTAACATGCAACTGACCAAATCCCTTATGGAGAGAGTGCTGGACATTTGGACTTACTGAATGCTGAAAGAGATTATGAAGAATCCAGGTGCTGCTGGTTTCCGTTAATGCAGGTCCCACACCAGCACCAGTTCATTTACAGCTGCCGTCTGATCCTCAGTGAATGGAGTGCATCAAGAGGAGACCCATCACAATTACATCTAAACTGTATGTCAGGTGCACATGTGCACATGTCCAAATTATATTCACAGTAACACTTTGCCTGTTTAATGCAGCATATTGGATTTGACAGAAATGGTCAATGAATTGTGCAGGAATAAAAACACACTGAACCCCTTTTATATGATTCAGAAAAATAAGATGAAAATTTGAAGCAGCTAAGACCAGCAAGACAAATGTGAAATGTCCAGGACAGAAACATTTAAAAGCAGTGTGCTGGAGAACAGACATCATACAATGGAAACTCTGTCACTGATGGATTGCATTGCACTTCTCTGTACTTACCCATCTCATGGTCTCCCTGATGTCTGTGTCTCCCACGTCTTAAATGGTGATGGTGGCTGTCTGGGGTGTATCACCTAACAGCACACGAAGAACTGCTGGGCTAACACCTGCCAGACGAGGGCCACCATGAAGCACAGAATGGTCTATCGTTCCCCCTAACATGATAAGCATCTCATTCTGTGCTCACACTTGGGAGGTGGAAAGGATTAGGTGGTCAGGTTGGCTCTCAAACTGCACAGTGCTGCATGCATTTCCTAATAATCAAACTCGAGAGAAAGCACAAAGCAACTGTTAATGTTTTGAGGGCTTTTTTGGTTTTATTAGACAGTCAATAAGGAATAAAAAACCACATACTTACCACATTATGGAAAACTCTGACAAACATCCGGATTGTGCAATAAGAAAGGTTTGCTTCTGTTTTTTGTGACTATTGTTTTAGAGGTATACAATCTGGGATGAGTAACACAACAGATATCTTGTGTACGAAGACTAGTATTTAAAGTTTTGTCTTAATTCAACCTATAATGTGCTTCTGAAGAACTTTATTTACCTCAAATATTCCTTTATCTTTTTGACTAGTCACATGGAAGATTTGTCCAGAGGACAGAATCAGCTGTGAAGCTATGATGCAGCTTGTGCATTACCATACCAACAAAGTGTTGATTCAGAGCATCTCCAACAGCCACATCTCCTGAAAGCACAAGTAAATACAGACGCACAAAGTTGAAAGAGTACATTAGTATTCAGTACGGAAATGTACTCATTATTTTCTTCCATATTAATATAGGAGTAATAAGCTTCTCAAGTCTTAAGAAGGGGGAAAAACAATGAATAAGTGACAAACACCTGGCTGTGTACAGCTTATTGTTTGTCAAGTTACAGTACCCTGTAGTTTGGCTTAGAATGGTCTGGCCTGATCAATGTTGGGAGCCTGGGGAAATGAAAGGTGTACAAGGTTTTTTTTATGATTATTAAAAGTTATTATCATTTAATCTTATGTTAAGTGCGCACATGACATGATACTCACCTGCGAAGACCCACTCTGGTCTGTCATTTTTCTGGAAGGCAACACAGAAGATAATATGATGAATTAATAATTTAGTATGAGGGTGTTGCTGACTAGAAGGAGTTGACTGGATAGCAAACTGATGTAACATATATAATTTGTTATTTAATGTTAGCTTACCTAACTAAGAAACAATGATCACAAACCAGCTGACCAGAACCTGCATATTTAAACTATAAAGCTCTGTATAATGGTGGGTAATATCAGAAAACACACCTTAAATATCAGATGACTGTTCCTCTGCTGAGTACGGAAGACGAAGATGGAGCATTTTTTGTAGTTCTCTTGTTCCAGTGCCAAAGGACAGGAGCCTAAAGGAGTTGCTTTGATTGGCCAAAAGTTCTCTGATCTCTGAAAAACACTCGCCCCTGGCTCTACAGGTGCACACATCGGTTTTGCTCCATATTTCACAGATATGTGGTGCAAAAGTGAGAGTACGAAGGAACTTGTTTGAGTGGTAGTGGCAGATTCAAGCAGTTGTAGTTACGGACTACAACTGCCACGTCTTTGCTTTGTTGACAGCAAAGAGGAGAAACGGTAGGCATGGGCCGTTGCGTTTGAAAAAAAGGAAGAGAGCGGCCACTAGTGAAGTGGTCACTAGTGTGGTTAGTAGTGTAAGATATGAGCACCACACACTGGGAAAATAAAAATTTTAAAGGAAAGGAAAAACAGGCACTATCTCACCTTCAGTACAGTTGTACTACTGCTGGCAGAACTGTCATCAACTTGAAGGAGACTCTGATGCAGGTTGATATTGGGTTATTTCATGCACAGAGGAGAGCATGATTAAATCAACTAATTAAATTAAAGTCACCTCAAAGTTACATTACAGAACAAAAAAAGCTTTAATTGCCATGCAAACTTTCTCTTTAGCTCAGGCTGCAGAAAACGCAGAAAGCTTTCAGGTCCACACAAAAATACATGCAAACACACACAGAGCTCACGCTCCATATGCTTTTAATTGTTGTCAAAAAAAAAAAAAAATCTGCATGTTCCCTTTGCAAGGTCTTCTAAAAGAGCTAAGGCAACCATTGAGTGGTCATTACTCATTGTGGTGGCAATTAGGTTACTGATCACACATGAAGAAAATAAGAAGAGTTGGCATAATTATCTGTCTACACAACATCGTGTTGAAAGTGTTCTGCAGTAAAACTGTAATTGCACCATACTGTGAGAAAAATAAAAGACCATTAGTTTAAAAGACAGTGTAACAGCAATCACATTTCTGATTTTAATATCTAAAATAGTTAAACTTTGAAGAAAAAATAGCCTTTCTATTTTTCAGCAATGTAAGCTGCAACCAATCACATGACATTATTGGGCACTTGCAGGCAAGGATTTGGAAGCAGCAAACAAGGCTGTGCAAAAATGATGACAAGCGAGAGACACCGGCCTGCACATACTGCAGCAATCCAAAGTAAGTTCCACAGCAAATTTAATTTTGCTTGGAGGATACTGCCAGCCCCATTGTGTGAGATTCTTTTGGTTTGCACATGACATGACCCAAGGCACAGACTCTGCTGTCCCACCATCCTATTGTTAAGTTCTGATGACCTGACAGGTTTACGTATTTCATGTAATTGAAAGTGTACACTACATCTGTAATAACTGTAAAGTAACTTGAGTATCACCTTCCTGTATACACACGAGCACCAAATACAAAGGACCTTATGTGTTTGTTTCTTTTTTCCCCTCTTCTCTTTTCTTACTTTTTAACATGCGTGCTAATCGCTGCACCGTTTGCAAACTGCAGGATCTTCTGTTTTGAGGGTGAACAAATCAAAGTGTATTTGCATTTTTATACATTGACTGTGACTAGAGACAACGCAAAGCACCGTGTATTTAATTCAGTCAGAAACACACCAGTTAAAAGATAAAACCTTTTACAGCAACAAATGGCCTCACAGTTCCATCCGACATTCATGCCTCTGCAGTAAGCTGCCCCCTGCCTTCCCAGCAAGCATGCTGAAGATATAGCCACGCTGTAATGTAAATCCCTTCATGGATGTTCACAGAGTGAAGCCAGGGCAACAACAGTACTATGTTATCGGTGTCAGAGCCACTGGCTATACTATATCAGATAAAGGGTGGGGGAAAGTAAGTAGTAAGTAAAGCTTTACCTTGAGAAAAATGGGTACGGCAAGTAATTTAAATAGGCTTTGCTTTGTTATGACAATGGATGGAGATTGTTGTGTGTAGCAATTTGCTGATAGATTAGCAAAGCGTGGCATTTGCACTCTGCCTTAACTAATACAATGCCCTGTTGCAGTCAGGTGTTCATGTGCTTAGTTTGTTTTCATGGCTCTGCAGTAATCTGTATGCTTACCCCTCTGCCATGCTGAAAAGAGAAGCAGGAAAGGAATGTTGATACCCCCAAACCAAGAAGTGTTTGGTAAAGGTGGAGCAGGTGAGTCTATGGTATGAGGTGATATTATTAAGAACAACATAGTACCATTTCAAGGCGACACACGAAGAGTCAGATGCGGCCTATCTTCACCTACCATCTTTGCCATTTTTCTCCTCTCTTGCCTTGATGCTGGGCTGAATGCCTTTATTTAATTAGTGCCCTAACACATTGCCACCCTTCGTTTAAGTGCTCAGTGTTGTTTCTGTAAGCTATTTCCTTTTTTCTTAGTTAGATGAAGATGTGACTGGATGTCAGTCAGGAGGCAGAAGTAAACTTGAACTGGACAGAAAGCAGTAGCCTCCTACTGGAGGAAGTCGGGAAACTGCAAAGGATAATATATTGCACTAAACAGTAACCTGATGTTGTATCATCCTTTCTCAATGGAATTTCTCAATGAGCACTTGGAGTGGTAACAACTTGACACTGCTCCACAAATACGCAAACAACATTTTTGCTGCCAATTCTGCACTTTGAAGGGAGTAGATGGCGCAGCCAGCACACAGTGTCAAGACCAGTCTTGAATGCCTAGTGCATCTCGTGGCTCTAAAAAGATAGGAACTCAGTCACAGACATCACTTGCTGCCTTTTGAACTGAAATGAAGCTAGATCACACGGCTGGCATCCCTCCTCTGCGTTAGTCCTTCAGCACGCACCCTTCCTATCATGACTCACACTCTTTCAAGGCAATTAGCAGATGCACCATATTGGCCTAGCTTTTGGCCATGTGCAGCCACTTAACATTTGATCAGTGACAGGTTGCATTGTGTTGCAAGATTTCAAAACACTAGGGGATTGTAGGAAGGATGTTCAACATGAGGAATTATTTGAGTAACCCTGTTATGCTAGTGGTGCGGGGTAGTCTCTGTCATACAGTTTATTATCAGCATGCTCTGAGAGGCTCACCTCATGGCTGGGTTTTCTAACAGACGGACAGAACTGTATCTTAAATGAAATAAGATGAAACTGTTGATTCATGTGTGTTGTTGGAGTTGCAACAAGTAATCCGTTTCAACGGAGCAGGATACAGGATCTAACAACACAACCAAAATATATAAAGCCATAGAAATAGTGAAGTAAGACTTGAAGATTAAACAGCTCTGGAATAAATAGAATATCATACGTGTCAGCACATAGGATTTCACTGTTCTAGAGAAATGGACTCAAACTGCTGAATAAACTAATAATAATAATATTATAAATAAAACGATAATAAAATGGATACACGTCAGAGTGTACCATATTATAACAGTTAAAAGTAATGTTGTTTATGTTGCTGAAGCTTTAGAGCATTACTGTCTGAGAGCTAAAATTGTCAACATGAATATTTGTTCTTCACTGTTTCTGTGGCATAGTAGGTATAGCATACTATTTATTTATACAATATCATGATGTCTTATTGAGTCCGTCAAATGTTCTTTTCTACAGTCTTCTTCCCAGGGCTGCAGTAACAGTGTACAAATGCATTTGGCTTTATTGAACCGATCACTGCAGGGAATCCTGAAATTGTAATTAATATCCAACGGTTTGTTTAATGTAACATTTTATCCATTATAGATATTTTCAGCTGGCTTCCTGCTATTTGTTAGGAACCCTGTTTGAAGCCAGACTGAGCAGGAGCAGAGATTCAGGCCTTTCTTATCGCTCAGATCTATTAGTAAAAGTATTAAATGTAAAAAGGACCTCCGTCACTCTAGACATAAGATGACTAAGAATCCTTGATTCTGATTGGCTGGTTTCCCCTTGTTATAGATAGTGTGACTGGACACCTCTGACACAGATGTATTGGCCTTTATAAATGAATACTACAGAATTAAAGCTGCACTGATCCTACCTTTTTTCTTTTTTTCTTTTCTTTTTTTTTTACTAACAATGGATTGAATGACTATTGTAGCTTTCACTAGTAGCACTTCTGCTAACAAATCATCCCAAGCTACTCCTTCCAGTGACCCAATTTTTTAAGCATAGATCCCCTTAGATTTGTGGAGTGCCAATGCCATGTATCCATGAAAATGCATGACTTTAGAGAAGGCTAATTAAAAGCTAATCAATTATCTCTATCTCCACTTTTCTTATTGTTATTATCTTTATTAAAATATTTTAGCAATTTCAAGGAATCAACGATGCAGTGTAATCTTACTCTTGGTGATGACAACTCCACACAGGTAGATAATACAAAATCATTTAGTTTTCATTGGAATTATTTATTTATTTATTTTTTGCATAAACCTTTTACAGTTCTGTGTATTACCCAGAGTTAAGGGGCACTGTATGTGGAAAGACATGGTGTTGCTGGGTTGATTTCCTTCAAAATGCAATGTTTTTTTTATCTTTGGGCTCCACAAACACAATTCAGTTTACCTCTCTTGCATTGGGTTGGCAGCAGAAAAGCTAGAGATGTTATCTCACAATGTCAGCAAATAAAACTATCAGCACGGCCCCTAAAGACATAAAGCATTTTTATATTCTGCCTGTGCTTAGGCTACTTTTCACACCGAGCGGTGTGTTTTATTGTTACTTCATTGTGCTCTATGTGCCAAAACATTAATAGGGTTTTCTTTTGACAGGTAAAAGACTACTAAATGTTCATTGTTTGTTCAGCTTGATCAAATCAGCATTTTCAGTTAAAAAACAAACTCACAAATACCAACTGCAGTGCCCTAAACATGTGTGGATGAACTGAGAGGGGAAAAAACAGGTACCTCAGGGTGTTCCCCATTTATAAAATGTGAATGTTTATTAAATGTTGACAATAACATTAAAACACATTATCAAGATTCAGCAAAACAATCTATAGTACTTCACCAAAAATAAAAGAAAAAGAAAACAGAGTTAGTTCTGCGCTTGGACTGAAGGAATGGGAGGACTGAGGGCTGGGGAGCAGAGAGTGGGGACAGGAGTGGGGGAAAAAAGCAGACCAATAAAGAGGCTGGAGCTGGAGGGAGAAGAGAGGAGAATTTAGGAGGGATGGAATGTGGGGGAGTTGGCAGCAGAGGCTAAGGCAATTAAGAAGGTACACAGTAAGAAAGATAGAAGGTGTAGGGACCTAGGGGATCGATCAGGAGGGTGCTGATGCACTGTAATGAGCGGGATAACTGGGAATGATTTGGGCCTCTGATTTCACTCTTTTATCATCTCTTCTGTTGGAAACTTAGCAAGCTGCAGCAGAGAGTGTGACTATCAAGGCATTCACTCAACAAAAACACAGAAAGGGGTGTGGCAAAATAATACTTCTTTCTACATTTAAATAACAAAGGGCAACATAGCATTAACATATACAATGAGCACAACGTTGTGTCAAGGTGAATAAAGATTTTGGGAGTGGGTTGCTGGGGTTTTAGGGTACGAGCGCAGTTCAACACAGTACCAGAAGTTGGTGTCCACTCTAATGGATTTCACAATCACAATAAGTAATAGTTCATTATAATTATGTAAATCTCTCTGTTATCAACACAAATAGCAGGGGAGGCAAGTTGTATTTAAGCATCACATTACTTCAGAATTCCACAGAGAGACACACTCCACCTCTTGCTCTCTTCTCTGGTTCATGCACATGGGCATGTACAAACCAAAGCCTGTGCATATATGTGTACACACAGAGACACTGTAGATGCACACGTGCACACGCATTCACATATACACACACATACCCTCTCTGTGTACTACAGAGACACACACACACACATTTGCATACATTCTCACACGCAGTTCAATTCCTTCAAACATGTCCAACTCATTTTAAATTTGCTGTGTCCTCTGACATTATCATACCTCATATTATGTGCCATAGTAACATTAGCAAGTTTTTGTAACACGTGTCTGTGCTTTGATGTTGAAGAGAGGTTGCAGTAGTCCACCAAGACATGACGTCTAGCAGTATGTACACAGCCGGAGTGCCGCAGAAACACACACACCAATGGGAGATCCTTCCGAGCACCGGTGATGACAGAAAAACTCACAGCTGTTCCAGTGTCAGAGGTATTCAGTGCAACGTTGCTCAGTGCTACACGTTCACTGTCAGCTGGGGTGACACCCTTCAGCACACATTCAAAACTGTCTCCCAGTGCCACAGGACTTTCCAAAGCCAAGATGTCAGAAAGATCATATATGTCCAGCAAGGCAGCCAATGTGCCAAGAGTTTCCAAATCTCTCCATTATTGTGCCTCCGTAAAAGATTTATATTTGTGCTGCAGAACTGAATGGGGCATGTGCTTGAGAGACAATCACATTCCTCCTTTTCACTCACGTTCAACTTTCAGAGCAGCGCAGGCCGCTCCCACTTGCCGTTCAGGCAGAGGAACGGAAAAAGTTCTGTAAATACATCTCATTTCACTTCTTTATTTTTTTAACCAGTGGATTTTGTTAAGTCCATGTGCTTCAGTTCTCTTTGTGTTTTAGCATAGTAAAAAAACAGATTCACATGCTCTAAAAGTCATACACACTGTACAATAAAATCTACAGATGTTTTTTAAAGCTTTTAGTACATCCAAAGAAACTCGATGAAACGCAAAAAGTTGATTCACCGAAGAAGGGGAGAGAGACTGAAAAATCGGAATGGCACTATTTTCCGCCCACATGTTGCCTTTGTGTTTTTTTCTTCATAACATTTTTTCCTTTTCATTCCTTCATTCTTTTTTCTTTTTTGTTTCTTTTTTTTTTTTTTGCTTTAGGCAATTTTGTTTTTGCCATAACACACTGTAGTATCCATACTCAAAAGAAAAAAGACAGTGACTGAGAGCATCAAATCTTATTTTATAGCAACTTACTATCTGTTTGCATGACAAGTGAAACTGTGTCACACAAACAAATCCCATAATAGCTGGAGGAAAAAAAATAGGGAAGTGGAGGAAAAAAAAGACCAAACAGAGGGCAAACCGTAGAGGTGGGAATGGGGGTTGTTGGCAAAAATGTACCATCTTCTCAACGGGTCCACAAAAATGAGATCAGCGGGGCAAGTGTGAGACAGTCTTGTAATTTGCCACTCATTCTGTGGTTCTGTGGTCCCATGGCTCTCCTTCAAGTTGTTGTCAGTATCTTTTCCTTCCTGTTACATGTACATACGTTAGAGGCTTTGTTATTTCATGTTAAGTAGTTAAATGGAGAGAGTGACGGAACGCCAGCCGTGCATCATGTTTAGTTTGTCTGTGCTCAACATTGTAGTCAATCGAGACGCTCTACTGAACTCAGGACAGGAAATTGATAGTGTTAGAGAACTCTGTCTGTCTGTCTCTCTCCGTCGTAGACTCACACACACACTCACACACATGCACACACACACACGTACACACAAAAAGTGCTGGGTTACCATCTGTGAGTGCTGCATCAGTTGGCCAGTACTCAGCTGGCAGGCAGATCAGACAAAGTGCCCAATATGCTCCCTAATGGCCCAAGTCAGATGAATGAGATCCTCCGTTGTCTCTTTCTTTTTGTCATTTCTCTTTTTCATCTGCACCTCCTCTTCTTCCACTTCCACTCTCCCCTTTGATTCACTCTACCCCCCTTTCCTTCGACTAATTTAACCCTAGTCAAATTGTTTCCTCATTCTCTCTGTCTCTGTCTCCCTCTCATTATCTGAGGTCCTGCACTTCTTGCCACTACCCTGTTGGGTCTTATTCACACAGATCAAGGATGTAAATGTGACATAGTGTACCACTGCGCTGTCCCTTCTCACTGGGGAAACACTTGGCTTCCTTTGCAGAGGGGAAAAAAATGACGATTTGTATCTCACATTTCACATTTTGTCTTTTTCTACCATATTTGGAGCAACACTCTCCATTCACAGATTATGTGACAATGGACAGTGCCATGTCAGCACAGATGGGAGGTCAGAGTTGCATGCCAGGAGGAAATCACTGGTGTGCGATTCTGCAGGGGATGGTTGGACCACCATGTCAGACTGAGTAAAGCTAGCGCAGTGGACTGTGGGCTCAGCGCTCTGGTATGCTGTTTTTGTGAACTGAATAATCAAAAATAAGGGCATCACAAATTATTCTTAAAAGAAAGGGACCAAGGGAAGGATTATGGCAGCCGGCATGACTAGTAGCTGAGCGATGAAGGAAGAGGAGCAAAAAGGAAGAGAGACATCAGGAGGCAAACAGCAGAGTCAACTAAACTCAAAGAGGTATGTTTTAGTGAATAAACAATATCAAGACAAGTAATTCTGCCTAGCTGTCAGAAATTGTGGTTTGTAATGTTTCAAAAATTCCTTCTTTTTTTCCTTCTCTGTTGTCAGTTTCATTTATTTTCAGGATCGCGGGTGGGCCGTATCTTCATCTCAGAGAACTTGAGTGAGTACTGCCAGCCAGTCCAGGAGGACCACTCGATGCCATCGGCATAGGAGGTGTGCTGACCGCGCAGGTACTGGCCGTTAAGGTTGGAGGTGTGGCAGTTGCGGTACCACCAGGCACCATGGTAGAAGGAGGCGCAGTTATTCTCTGAGTGGTCATTATCCCTGTCTTTTGTAGTGAACTTCATCCCATTGTGCTTCAGTAGAGAGTCACCTGGGTGGGAAAAGATGAAATTTGAATGTGTCAGTACATACATAAAAAGTTGCAACAGATACAGCTTTATTTAAAAGATTTCTTGGCATATTGTCATTAGATGAATAAACAAAATCAACTGGGATATTTAAGAAAAAAAGGATTCTATTAAGCAAGAGCTTGGCATCTTCTCTGTGTCTTTCACCAACATACTCTTGGATCTGATACCAGAAACCAGTAATTAGACATATCCACAAGCGATTAACTTCAAAATGGAGTAAGCCCTTAATCACTTTTATAAACAAAAGAAGATGATAGAATAAAAACTAAAGCTCCACAGTTATCCAGAGTGTTGTGTCTCATTATCTAAAGCAGGGGGTCAGGCGGCTTTGTAGCCAATTTATCTAAGGTGACCTTTTTATCTTCCTAACCCCTCCCGCCCACTCCATGGTTTGAGACAAGATATATTTAACGGACTTGACCGATTTCATTCTTGCATCTTTTTGGAATTTTTGTATCTGGTACTGATTCAAAGCATGTGTAACAGTTCTTCCTTTCTTTCCTGCAACCTGTGATTGTGAATATGACAGTGATGTAAGACCACTGCAGGAATGCGGCACAGGCAAGTTGCATCACCTAAATGCCCTTAATCATGCTCTGCATGGTAAGACTAATCTGCACAATCAAACTGCGGAGACCTACGGTAGACCTAACGTTTCCAGCAAGTGGATGTTCAGAGAGCTCATAATGTTCAATAAACTCTCCATACCTTCCCTTCACTCTGTCCTTTCCTTTCTTTCTAAAGCAGACTTCACACTGTGACCAGAAGTGGATAGAAGGATAAAGCTGTGAGCTCACCAGCCATCAGGTGATGGCTAACAGCTCATCGGGGCATCAAACAGCCCTTAATTGCCCAGTATGTGGCCACCCAGCTCCTTACCCTCTCTGTCTACTCTGTCCTACTCTGCTTTCCATTTGGCATTACCATGGTAACTAGTCAGCAGGAAAAATAATTTGACAGCATGTCTGATGTTCATGTTGTGTGCTGCTCAACATTAGGAGAAAAGAGATAGTGGTGGAGAAAGAAACAGCTTAATGGGCTGAGGCTTATAGCAGGGGGAGGCACCAACTTACTGGCAGGTGGCAATCATGTATAGTGACAGTTGGGGGAGGGCACTGCCCCCTGGTGCCCCCTTGTGGAGCCTACTCTAACAATGGGGTGATGTCCAGAGGATGCAGAAAAGAAGAAAGTGGAGGGGGAAAAAAACTCAAATGAAACACTTAAAGGCTCATTTGCAAGCCACTGGATGTCACCTTGGTGGCAAGGGGCTGGCAGCCTCCTCTGATGCCCATTAAGATCCAGCTGCTCCCAGCCCAAATGAGCACCTGTCAGCTGATCGGAAAGCAGCCACAGCAGAGCAAAGTACTACTAATAATAATAACAGTAGCACTGCCTAGAGGGAAGCTGAGGTGAGAGCGCGAGCATCCTGAGAGAGTTTGAGTAGCCTTAATTTGACTGGATTCAAATGTCTAACAAGCAGAATTGTTCAAGGTCAGCCCATGCTGAGGACAGGCCAGGAGCATTATTACAGGACTTTTTAGCAGACACCATATCTGGGCAAAAAGCTGCTAACACACACATTTTCCCATCCCCTCTGGTTTCCTTTCTTTCCTCTCTCTGCCACCTCTGTCCCTTAGATACCTCTATCCTCATTCTTATTTACCTCTTCCTCTCTTCTGTTACTCCCTTCCTCTCTCACACCTGTCCCCTGCATTCCTCCACCCTAGTTTCTTCCAGCCCTCCCTCCTTCTTCTCGTCTCTGCCCTGCTCCATCTCTCATATCTGTCCCCATTCTCTCTGTGTTCTCAGAGCAGAGCTCCGCAAAGGTTCTTTTAAATTGCTTCTTCATTTCAATGGCAGGTTTTTGTTTACGCTGCAGGTCAAGCAATGCAATTAATTGACAGTAATTTAATCAAGGTGACAGGTAGCTGGCTTGGATCTGATGGTTGGGTAGCAGAGACACAGACACTGGTAGCCCCTCTCTCTGTGTACCTGTCTGCATGGTTTAACAAGTAGACACACCTACTGCACCGTAAAAATAACATACTCTTATTTATACAAGAAGGCAGCATGTGCTTGAAGTTTAACCCACTGCTGTGACTTCTGTGTTCACAATTAGGTTAAATGAAAAAAATGTGTTAATGCAAAAATAGCACAAACTAATCACAGTATCAGCAGATAAATTCTTGCAAGCAATGTAGTTCACATACAGTATACATACCTGCATTGCCAGAATAGTCTCCCACAGTCAAAGGATATCCATCATCATCAGGGTCCACTGAGAAGAGGCCCACTCCAAAGGTACCATATTGGGCATAGGCAGTGCTATTTTCAAAGTCCTCCAAGTCGATACGTAGCTCATAGTTCCCCTGGATGGACAGGGCATGGATCTGCTTCAGCCCTGCAGGGAAAAAGATCGAGACACAGACCAAAACAATCCATTACAAAGTACTGCCATTGTTCTCAGCAAACAATATAAAGCTATTTCAGAAGCCTCTCAACACCGTACATTTTCTGGAAATAAGATGTAATATGGTTTTTGTCCCATTTAGAGTCTTGCATGTGTAGGGTTTCTTTCCAAAACAAGATTAGAGTTTCAAAAGTGTACAGAGTGTCTACTGCTCACAAAGCTGTTTGCAGTGAGGATGGAGGAGACCAGTTGAATCAACTGAATCAATATATGTGATTTTAAGTGAAGTAATGACTCAAACTATTAAGGCGTCTTCCATACTGACATGCAGCTGGAATCAGGAATCAACAGCTCGTTGTAGCAATCAATCTTACGGCAACAAATTTATAAAGCATCTCAATTGACTTTACACTGCTAAATATGTGACTTCAACTAGAAAGTCTGAATAGTGGATTGCAGCAGGGTTTCACAGTCTCATCCGGTGAATTGCTTCATGAGCCAAGTGATTCTTAATCCTCCAAATGAGAGGGTATTTATACACTGTAAAAAATACATGTCTATATTAATTCCCCTTGCTGTGTCTGAACATCAAAGACAGTGACCTGACTCGATGCAAAAGTCTTATCATTTTAATACTGAAGGTTCAACAGCAAGGTCAACAACATCTGTGGTCTCCTGATAACGACCATATACAGAATGTTGAGGTCGGTGCTCACACTACTTCCTCTCTCACCCTAGCTGCAGTGCTAATGTGATCATTTCAGTTCCATTCAGGTCAGCTCAGGAGAGAAAAAAAAAATGTGCTCTCTTAGGGCATATTTACTAAACCGGTGAGGTAAAGACTGAATGGGCTAATTTAAGGTTCTGCTGGAGGAGGCATTACCAAAAAAAGAGGTGTAACGTGATTGGAGTCATTATTAGTGCAATTGCCTGAAAGCAAGAAAAGCTAGATGCATATGATTCTGCCGAAGAGTTTTGCGGTTTTATAGGGAAAACTAATTTGTTTTAAAAAAAAAGAGGGGTTCAGTTACTCGTCTATTAATCCCATTTAACTTCTAAATAAGACATACTTGCAGTTCCCATCCACCTGTCTAAACTATGTAAGATTCAAGCTTGCGATCACTTCATTGGATGCCCCGAACCGATATTTTAATTGTTGTTCAATCCTTCAGAGAGAGTGTGTATGACAGAAAATGCCACAGGGAAAAAGGGTTTCCATCCCTTCTTCCTTGCCCCCTCCTGCTCTATGTTTGCCCCTGCTGTGTTGGAGGGATGGTGCTTCCCAGGGCAAGTTTTCCTCTCCTGGGCTGATCAAAGCTACAAGAGGAATAATGTGTCAAGCAGAGAGGTGCAGGAGGAACTCAACCAGGGTCCCCTGAACACAAAATCCAAGGCAGGAAGACAAACAAAAGTGAACTCAGCCTGAAGACTGTTAACCAGCCTTGCTCCATGCTTACAAATGCACTCTATACATTTACAATGTTTGTTTGGGAAACAAAAAAGAAACAGCATTTGAAAGCATCCACTGATGGAGAAGCTTCAAAGGCTTCCTGGTTAAGAATGAGGGTTGGATTTAGAGCACGTAGACGAAGCTATGGGATGCAATTGCTGGCTGAAGGTTTGTTTTATTGTCTCTCCTGTAATGTGACTCAGAATCAGCATGAGAACAACTGCACCACAGGAAGGTTTTTATGGACCTGAATACTGTCATTTTACCTCCTATGGCAATCATCACATTCACAAATGAAACTCATTCTCCTTTTTAAAGCTTATAAACCTCAAACTGACTTTGCCTAATTTGAATTCTGTCGTTGTAGAGAATTGCACTCTGAGAGCACCTTGTCTGAAGTTGAGGGCTAATTTGATGACAAACACAGCTGAAAGAACCCATTATTATTCAGAAACAGAAGCTTGCAGTCTGGGCCCAGGCACTTAGTTAGGATTTAATCTAGCCCAATGGGAGGTTGATCCCTCGCTTTTCATTTCCACAGTAGATCAGTGAACTCGAGGTAGATTCAGTCATTAATACATTCATAAGCAGGTAACGTAATGCATGCCAGTTTCCAGTTAATTCTTGTACAAGAACATGAATACTCAAGTACATATGCAGACACGCAAAGAAACGCTCATTTTCATCTGCATTCAGAGAAACAAAAATGGCTCACTTGCAGAAATAGTTTTTGTGTCATAGCCCTTTGAGAAAAAGTATCAATTCACACAAACACCTAAGGGAAAAGTACCCTGGAGTGATTTGACAAACTTCAAAAGAAAGACTTGTTTTCTTTTTCTGAAAAAAAGAAAAATATACCAGATGCAACACAACTCTATTTAAAGACTCTGTGGCTTCAAACTGTATTTACATAACTTTAATTCACTCCCTAATTAAAGCCCCAGAGAATCTCGGCGAGACTGTAATTCAGAATAATTAAAGAGGAAGACAAGCGAAATAACAGTAGAGACTTCTTTGGTTAAAATCTAAATGCTCAGGTGTAACTCCCTGTTAATTAAATGCTATTGTTAGGTTATTTAAAAGGGGCTCTAATACAAGGGAGAATTTTGAGGTGTTTTGCTTCAGTATTAACATACTGATTGCTCCACTGGGGAGAGACTCTTCCCTCTTCTCACTGATTTGCCATTAAACGGAAGCTTAGCAGAGAGTCAAAAAACTTCTGTCCTCCTCCGCGCTTTAGATGGGAAATTAGGGTGTGCTTTCTTCACTACCTTTATTCTTACTAGCTATATATCGAGGCCATATTAAGGCCCATTGTTTTAAATTTTAAGTTTGTTTTGATGTACTATGTACCTTGTTTTAGCACATTATTATTACTATTTCCATTATAAATGTGCAGCTGAAATGCATTTGTTTGCATTCATTTGTGTTGGGGACGAGACTGAAGCTGCTTTCACACATGCACTGCAACCCTGAATATTTCTTGACATTACCCAGAGGAGCTGTATAAATGTCCAAATCTGTTGAACCGGACATTAAACTGACTTTACCCTGCCAGCTCCCTTGTACAGAGTCCATGTACTTTCCATTGAGCCGATGTGTGAAAAGAACAGGTAATTGTCCGGAGAATTCACAGCGAGTGGTCGTGCTGATGACATTTCTATCCTCCCTCCTGCACGTGCTCCCCAGGTGCCACCCCTCGCCCAAATCAAATGGAGTATTTCCAGTAGGTGTTGAATGTGTCTCGTGGACAATCATCCAGCCCTTACTCTCTGGACACTGTCTGGAGTTCATATGCAAACATGGCTTAAGGCTATGAATCTGCAGCTAAGCTAGTGCTTTGAGCTAAATGCTGATGTCAGCATGCTAACACTTGGTTCAGCATTTTAGCATGCATCATTTGCTAATTAGCACTAAACACAAAGTACAACCGAGGCTTATGGAAATACTGGTTTTGCAAGTATTTGGTCATAAACCAGATCACTGTGCAAATATCAATTTTAACCCGATGATAATGCCAGAGGAAAGTCAGGGGCTCACCAAGGTTATTTCTGCAGTGGGCATTAATGTCTCTACCAGCTTCAATGGCAATCCATCCAACAGCTGTCAAGACATTTCACTCAAAACCACAGATGTCACCACCACATGGTGGTACTAGAGGAAAAGTCAGATATTTCTGGATCAAAATGGTGGACTGAGAGACCAGCTGACAGACATTGCCATCTCCAGAGCCATACTGCTAACATGGCTAAAAATGGCCATGCAACACATAGCCTACTTGTTTCAAGTCGCCAATATTTGTTTCAAGAACCCAAGCTGCCTGTCTTCACAGTTTAAGCTGTTTCGCTCATAAAAAGGCAAAAGCAACAGACTTACAATATAGCATAGTATATAACAAATTATGAGAAAACAATTTTTGCTCAACAGACCAGGTGTGATGTAATTCATATTGAAGCAAGTGCGAGGAAATAATTAACTTATACTTTGACCAACAAATGACACTGCATGCAAGGCGTGAAGCTGTCTCACAGACCTTGAGTCAAGGCTGGACTACAAAACCCAGGGCCTCAGGGGCCCTAGAAGCATCAGGTTGTCTCTGCACCAATTACATTGTGTGGCAATAACGGAAACGGTGAAGGCCCAAGTGGCTCCTGTATTTTTTTCCAACTATTGAGGTCTTGCTAAGGGTCCCAAATTTCTGTATTAATACCTATTAATATGTCAATATTAATATTTAATACTTACTACATATTCTTAAACCAATGTGTTTAGTCAAATTCTAACAAACTAATTATGCAACATACCTGGGGCAAGAATACCAATAGGTTTCTGTGACTCTGAGCAATTTGTGTATGTGCGTGGGGCTTTAAAGGGGCCCACTGCTCATTGTTGTCCTAGGCCCCCCCTACTGGGCTAATCCAGAACTGTCCCGACTTACATTTTGCTCGAGCATACAATGAGTGCACATGTTTAGGCCCCTGATAGTGCTATCAAGCACTTCCAACAAAAAATTAAGAACAGGTTGCAATCTATTAACTTTTTTCTACAGATAAATCTCCATATGTAATCTCAGAAGGAGATAAATAATACTGGCAAAAACAGCATCTCATTTTCAACAATCAATGTGTTTACTGATAAGGAATCTCATTACGAGTGTACCTGATTAACAAGCCAAACAAAAATCTTTAAGCATTCTTTGCCATTAAATCATCTGTCGCTATACTCCCCTTTACAATGTCTGCTAACAACACAGCTGTGAGGCTAAAAAGTGCAGCACCTGCCATGGTGTTAAAAATAGCACATCCATGGAAAGCTGAACATTATCTTCATCATGTCCGCTCTTATGAATATTAGCATTTCAGGTGGATAAAAGACAAAGAGAATCCTCTTTGCTACACATGAAAAGCAGGCCAATATTTAATTTAGAACACAATAATACATGTGAGAGCAAACTGTTGGTTTTCTTTGGTAATAAATCTATGAAAAATGACAATAAGAATGATATAGATCTGCAATTACCTCATTAAACTAGGTCATGGTAATCCATAACTCATTTTCACAGTTCTGAGGCCTATAGGAAAGAGGACAAATTTAGCTTGTTTAGAACATGAAGACAGTAATTTGTAATTTTTATCTTTTATTCATTCTGAGAGGGCATGTTGTGTTCTCCAGAATTAAAAAGAAACAAAGCTCAAGCCTTCCTGACATTGATTAAACCATTACCACCAGAGATTCCTGCTCCTTAAATGTGATTTTACAGCTAATGAGACTGACATCAATGACTTGATTAAAAATGTAGAAGACCTCTGTGAGATGTCTCTGTGATGCTGCTAAAAGGCCCAAATATTAATGATTTATTTGCTTTTATTTGAAAAGTATGTAGGGGATGTATTGGATGCTTTTAGGGGATGGGTTGCAGTCCTGTGCTCACAGTCTCAGCATAGCGCAGTACTACAGGGCATAAAGTAAAAGAATAAAAAACAGATCTCTAAACCCAACAGAGAAATTATTACACTTCTCTCTGCCGCTTGTGACATTTCTCAAAGTTAATTATTCATCATGCTTTTCTCCCTCTATTGCTGGGGGGCAGCTCCTGAGACTGTTTCAGCGGAAAAGGAGAAAAGGAGCAGCACTCTTCCATCTCCTCCTCCCTGCCTCCTCCCACCATAACTCTACCCCTTCCTCGTTTTGTCTTCCTTTTCCTCTTTTCTCTCCATCCCTCCCTCTCATTTAATCTTGCTGTCAAGCTGTTTTACTCAACAGAGATTGTGGATGGGGAGTAGTTAGAACAGGGATGGGCTATTTCCGTAGCCACAAGGACAGTTGCTGTGCCCTTTGCCATTGGGTGCTGGGCTGGTTAAGCAGGTCTGTGAACACACGTCTGCTGAAAAGCTTGCTGTCGTCTGCTCTTAGGGAATAGAATAGGCTCGCTATCGCCGGCTCTCCTCTTGTCATCAAAAGATAGGAGCACAGGGAGAAAAACTGAGACAGGTGTGTGCTGAACTCTCTGGCTTGCTGCTCCCCCAGAGCCAAGTGTGACATTTGGTGGGACAAAAAGCAAAAGAATTTTAAGATTAACTGTCACACCTCTGACGTGTCTATGCCTGTTTCCCTGCATTGCAAATTCCCATTCAAGACAGTCACTTTTCTAGGAACTGTGTGTTATTTATGAGGAGGAAAATATTTTCTGTATAGTATATTCAGTATAGTTTAATATGTATATGATA
>JBBMJY010000008.1:15523450-15542496 GCA_037833715.1 Toxotes lorentzi | reverse complement strand
TATATATAAATTTTTTTTTTTTTTTTTTAAGCCCTTGTGTGGGACATGGATTTTTAACGTTGGCTATAGGGAGGAAAATACTTTAATCATACCCACTCACTTCACACGATGAATGGTGACTGGCTAGATCAAATGAGATATAGCCTGTTATGTGTGTTAATGTGGTCCCAGTTCTTTCATGAGGAACAGAAAAACAGTGTGGGGCCTTTTTTTTTTTTTCTGGCTTCGTTGCACTCATGCACACACAAGTACCCTGCATTTGACTGATAGAACAAGTGCATAAGAGGCTGATTCCGCTACGTTCAAAATCATTTCAAGACTGAATACAGAATATTCTTAAGTTGAATGAACATTTCAGCAGTGCTATTTGTTAATCAGCAAACACATGGTGCCATTCCCCTGGCTGAGTCTAACTTGGGAATAATGATCTGGGGAATGTTTGTTCACTTTACCCACAGTATCATCATTACTGCTCTCAGGAGTCACTTGTTTCATCTTTGAAGATAGATACATTTTACAATACATTATTAATACATATTGTTTTCTTTGAATCCTTCTGGGTTTCTGAATAGACAAAAGCTCGCTGAGCCACATATTTCAGACCTCCAGCAATTTTACTGAATTAAATCCAGCGGCTTTAATAGGAGTTGTCTCACAATGCCGCAGATGGAGGTGGTTCAGCATGACTGCAGGTGTGGAGATGTGCCTCTGTAGATGTGATGAATGGTGTGTAGGATGACAGTATGAAGAAGGAATTATACAACTAATCTGTGACTCTTTCATTTTCCAACCCTAGTGCACACAGAGATATTAATACTATAATCACAGTAGCATGATGTATCTGAATCAACTTCTAAGCTTGGGTTTCTGTTCATTATTATTTCATGGTCAAGGGTCATATTTAAGTGCCCAGTGTGTACAGACAAAGCTACACAGGATCACAAAGGCAGACAGCAACTGAAAGCACAGCTTTCTCTATGGGAATCCAATTGAACGATTAGGCAATAGAGAGAGACAGCCACAAGAGAGAAAGTTATTGTGGTGTTCTAACGTAAGGTATAATTAAATGTTAATCCACCATGAAACATGGGTACTCTGCACTCTAAAATTCTGCATCAGGGACAACTCAACTGCATTAAAATTGTTTTAAGTGGAGGGGAGTATTTTGGTGGTTTTTTTTTTATCAGCTTAAAGCAACAAAATGCAATATTTCAGCAGTCTTTTGCATGAAGTGAGGATAAATAAATCAGCAGGGGTTTGCAAGTGATAGTGATCAATATCAGTTGCTCCTTTCTTACCTCATTGACTTTCAAGATTTCAGTCTAATTGCCGGGAATGCTTTACACTCCCAGACATTCTGATAGACTTCCAAAATGGAGTACCGCCATCACCAACACTACAAGAGAACCCACCAGACAAAAACAGTACAAATTGTGGTACATCCTATTTAAAAAAAAACATTCCCAAATCAGAGATTTGAGATTTGGGACCATGCATTGACTATACAAGTAAGCAACCTACAGTATTCTGTACAGGCATGCTGTAATTACAATAATTACAACTATATATTAATGTATTGGAACTTCGAATTTAATAACAGATATCTTCATTGGAAAATAAAACTTGGATTGCTAGGACATGGCTTATTTTAGCACTAACTAAAGCAGTGTGATGTTAGCCCACCTGTATTTTTCTTCAGTGGAGACTTTATGTTCCAAGCCTTTTCCAAGAGCCTTTTTGACTCATTCAGCAGCTGAACACATTTGTGGCATTCTTTCTACAACGGAAATCAAATATTGTTCAGAAAGTTCATCCCAACACTGTTGGGATGGCGTTTCAACAAATGTGTTACACTTGCAGGCTGCTTTGCTTTCAACTTCTGTCCAGTTCATCTCAGACCAGCTCGATGGGGTTTAAGTCTGGAGACTGTGCTGGTCTTCCATCATTTGAAGCCGCCGCCTGGTTCTTTTCTTCTAATGTTCTGGGTCGTTATCTTGTTGTAGGGTGAACCCCTGACCAACCAGTCTGTCTTCCTTTGTTGCTTGCCTTTTTCTCTCCACTCTGACAGCAATATACAGAACGACTTCCTGCAGTACAGTACTGTCCTTATGATGCACCGGAGGGTGTAGAAAGAGTTTTTTCCCCAACACTTTGTACAGACAGTGGGTTTGTAAGTAATTAACAAAAGTTGGGGCACCCGTAGGATTTGTCTGAATTAACTTTCTAGGTTTAGTTTGCTTCCATTGCTGCAGGAAAGCTGTAAATTAACTTAATCTCTTAAAATGGCCTGTTTTCTATGAAATATACTTGATTTTTCAGGTTTGGTGACCTAAACTTTTTTCTACTATTTGAGGTTATTCAGTATACTTGAGCTGCTCAAAGGTGCTATATGTAAGTTTTCATTATCTCTTCATAGCCAGCATCGGCTCTGACAGCTGCTGTACCAGTCTAAAATAAACTTTTCAAGTTTAGAATCAAGCAGTGGAAAGCAACTCCAATTTTAGCCCTGGTTAACTCTGGTGGTTGGCTCAAGTTAGCATGCTAGCCCCGGGCCACATCCCGTCTTGAAATATTACTTTGCAATGGTGAGTCACTGTAACGTCCAGCCTGCCCTCAGTTCAGAATGAGAGGATGAAGAAGTAGCACTGCCCAGAGGGCGTATTCTAACTGATTGTCTTGTAAACGCAACGATGGCTGAAGCTCTAAGCAAGTGAACGTTATCAGCATCACCGACACCAGCTCCCGGCGAGAAACCATGTTCGGTGGCAGAGAAAACGTACACATAGTGCATGTCACACATAGAATTTCTGTTTTTTCAAAAAGGTTAAGCTACCCCATCGTCTTTCCCCATAGCCCCTCACAAAATGCAGAATTAAATGTCATTGCTCTAAAGTGTAGACAAAAACTATTTTTTTGGTGAAGTGATCAGCTATTTAAAATGCAGTATGTGTAAACTTTTAAGTCCCAGGAGCTATTTACTTAGTTAATTGCTTTCACATCAGTCAGTCAGTTACTGTCAACCTCAGTCCTGTGGATTACAGAGCTGTGGGCTGTGGCTAACCATGCACTTAGACCAGTACTGACTTAGTGGGTGTATAGCTAAGAAGCTGCTATCCCACTGGTCATTCTGTCCATAGAGCATAATATTTGAGGATATACATGAACCATAGCATGTTATAGTACTCTTAATTTAGTGAGAATCTATAGATGTGTAAATGTTTTTGTCTTATCTTTACACATGATGAGGCATCTGTGACTACAACACTGCTCATTTTAAGCTGAACTCTGTTCGACTTTCTCCTGTTGCCAACTCACTGAAATCTTGCGCCAGCTGTCACTACCCTCTCTGTTGCGCCACATCTCCCAGTCCTCATCTGAAATGAATGAGTACTGGTCGCTTTGTCTCTTGTTACTGCTGCCAGTGTGAGCTCACAGTAAGACACTGGGGGAGCGACAAGTTTGCTCGTGTTGCTTGTAATGTAGCTTGAAGAACTTAATCTCATGTTTGTATGGTTCAGCTGCTGCCACTGAGCTTGATTTGGAGCTCCTTCCACGCAGACAGTCATCTGTTTTGAAAACCTCTCCATCCTTCCTGGCATTTTTCCATTGTGATGATTATTAATGAGCAGCTATTATATTATTTTAATAGATGGGGAGGGAGGGCTTGATGTGATGCAGAGCTAATTGGCAGGTCACAATGATGTATAGTTGAGATGAATCTTGATTAAAACTATGTCAAGCACTCTTCATCTTCTTTCTGCCATATTTTAACCAAGCAGGCATGGCAATCAAGAATACATCAAGAACACACACACATACAGACACACACACACACAATACACCGTTTGTCATATATAAACCTACAGATTTACACTTAACTGAAGATATGTAATAATTATTTCACCTCATCACTGATTTCCTCCATGTTTACTTCCTTCTCATCATCTCAGTGTTTCACTGGTAAGATCCACATGGAATTTCCTCATGTATTGAGGTCCTGTTATAATATATTATGCATAAAACATTGCCTTTGCTCTAAGAATAATTCATGCAGACATAATTGAGCACAGAAGAGCAAGTCAAAATGTCTACTATGACTATGCAGTTGACAGTGATTACTGATGGTAATAATACTGCACATGCTGTTTGGATTCACATGTAGACAAATGTTTGGGTAAGCGAATGGTGCATTTGAAGGCATGAGTGTACAATCAATGGGGTACTCACGGATAAAAAAAAGTCACTATAAAAGCTTCAATTTTTTTTCACATTTTCCCAGGTGCAAATGTGTAATTGGTTGTTTTCTAATGATATTATTCGGAGTGGGTGATTTTGAAAAGAGAGTCATTGAAACATACACTGCATTTGTTGGCTATTGTGTTATTTTAGAGTCTGTTTAAATACTTCCAACTAGCGTCGATTTCTCAGAGCACTTCACGAGTGCACCTCATCATTAGTGTCTTTTTAAGAGGATTTCAATGACAACATGTGTCCAAGTGCACTGAATTTCATCCTGTTCTACTTCAGATGGACAAAAAGAAATCCTTCAAATTGCTGCTCAAGTCCAGCCACAGCCAAGACAGCATGTTTGTTTATCCCACTCGAACTAGATTCATTTGTTAGTGATAAGAAGGGCAGGTAAGACACAGGTGACAGAACACATTTAAATCTCTGAAGTTGTGCAGATTTCATTGTTGGTTAGAATCACATAAGACTAATTTATCTGATGCTAGATAATTCAGATAGATGTCAGTATAGGATGTCAGGTTTTCTTTCGACTTCACGCCTTTGTGAAACCAAATGCTTCCAAATGCCATTTACCAGGCAAAATAAAGGAGGGGATTTTGCTCAAGTGGCAGGATTAGAGTCATAAAATCATGAGAGAGAAGAATGAGAGCCAACAACCCATCACATCTGATATAATCAGAAATTAACCTTTGGGGTGGAAAGACTGAGCCAAGAGTGGCGAAGGGAGATACAGGGGAAAAGCTGAGGAGAGAAAGAGAGACAGGTAGACAAATGCTGAGAGAGTTGGCAGGCCTGCAAGGCTGTAATTCAGGGAGAAGACCACATTAATATTTAGAGGTGCTCCCAGGTAAAACAAAATGAGCAGAGCAGCCCCACCTTTAAGGGAAGGACTGGCATAAAGATCCACTGGGTATGCAGCAGTCTCACAGGCACAAAGCTTCAAGGTTTAGCAGTAGAAGACGCAATTGTTTTAGAGGGTGAATACATTTGCATAAAAAAATGTCAATAATAACAGGCCACAGCACATACAGTACGTACAGCATAAGACTGGTACAGATCCCGCCACAGGTGGCACTGGTGCAAAATTTTGAACCTGATCTGAAACAGATCTGTGCAAGATCTGCCTGAACACAACGTGCAGAAATACATTTTCAAAAAAACAAGACAAAAAAACCCAAACTGAAATATGGACAGAACAATGATGCGCCATTAATTAAGAAGCAACCGTTATCAAAAAAATTAGCAACACTTAAGTTTTAGCCTTTCTAGTGGCATGGTTGTTGGATGATTTGTCAGTCAAATGACTTGGTCCAGACTGTAATACCTCTGGATGGATTGCCAGGAAATTTCATGTAGTCACTGATGGTCCCCAGAGGATAAATCCTACTGACTTTGGTGAGCCCTTGACTTTTCCTCTAGTCCCACCACAAGGTTGACATTTGTGGTTTGACAAATGTCTTGACAACTACTGAATGGATCATCAGCTCCAGAACTAATCAGCTAATGACTTTCCTTTAGCTTGACTTCATAGCTGACACTGTCTTGTGGAAGACATTCACATTGGCCCTTTTCAATCATTATGATGTGCCACATGAACAGAGCTGATAGCGAATCCACTTGGATCCACTTGGGTATTTGACATTTTACCACACAGACCTGCAATAGAACTGCACCCAGCTCAGACCAGACTAGACTGAATAGAATTTGGTACTGTGGCTGGGTCTTAGGAGAAATCACGATAACCCGTAATGACCTCTACCATAGACTTCCTAATCTGCCCTGATGGGTTGAGTCCTCAGGGGGTAAAATGATAAAATGTGAAATGCATTAAAAGGAGTGCTGAGCAGCAAATCTAACCGAGCAGAGAGAATGTTAGATGAGAAAAAAAGACACTGACAGAGAAGGAAAACATAGAGTGGACATGGAGCAAGGCATGATGAGCATGGAATGGAACACTAAGATGCCATGAGGACTTTGATCATGGGCACGTGACACCATTAAGGCTGGGCAAGGGCAATGTGATGGTCTTGCAAAGCCCATTCCTCTGATTCCAAGGTCAAAGTAATGAGGAGCTTGAGAAAGAGAGTGTCCAAAGGGGCCACACATCTTCAGACTCTCCAGTGCTATTTGTGAGTAATGAGCTTGCAAAGAGTTTGGTGCTAATTAAGTGACAGACATCATTATAATTTTATGATTTTTTTTTTAATGTCATCACACTCTCCTTCAAATATTAATATTGTCAACAGTAAGGCTTTTTTCTGACCATTTAGAGTACTAGCCCTGATTGAAGGAAAGAAATGAGGCTAGAATAGAAGCCAGATGACAGTATTTAAACATAAGCAAAAACGATTCTGCAAGAGAATGGCATACAAAGTGCTAGGGGTGCATAAATGTTGCCAAGACCGTGCTCAAGAGTTGAATGAGGATAAAATGTCTATTGAGAGCTTCCCAAAGAGGTAATAACCCATAAAAACAGTGTAAAGGAGCATTGGGGTGTCAGACATATGTTTAATTCAGTGAGAGAAACATGCTTTCACTGTTACCACTGCCTTACCCTTATTTAGATCATCCTGCAGAAATGTGCGCTTATCTTTGCTCGGAGGAGTCGAGGCAGCTTTAGAAATTATGAATAGTTGATCTGTTGTCTAACATTTGACCAGGCATGAACAATGTGGTGCTGTTATGAACAAACCACTAAAAAAGTGTGTTTTTTAAATGAAATTCCTTTTCAACCCAGACAAATGATAAAAGGAATTATTACATTTAAAAAAATAGAAATGGATTTATGTGGCAAGCAGTCAGGTTCTTGGTATAGTTTTCTGTCACTGTCATTAGCAGATCCAATCAATCATTCCTCAATCAAATTTTCAATCACCCCATCTGTGCTCATTCAACATTCCTGTATGAGAAGATTCTGCTCATAAATTTTTACATCTTCTGCAAAATAAAATCCCTTCCCTTTTTAAAGAGCCTTTTCTGCAGCATGAGCCAAACCAGACTTTGGTACCAGCACAAGTAGGGAGGTGGAGGAATATACCTGTAGGCTGGTGATGAGAGGCATCAAATAAAGTACCTGGGCCTTGTGGAGAGGGCTACGAATTGCTCTGGTCCTCATACATATCGAAATTACTGGCAGAATTGCTGCAAATTGCAGCTATCTCCACTCCAGCAGTGCAATCTAGTGCAGATGGAGTGTCTGCCAGGGTACAGCCGCACCAATCAGAGACAGCATACCTTCCTGAATAAAGCAGAGGCAGTACTGGAGGCTGAGGCATCATTGCGTCAGCATCAGGTCTGATTGGCAAAGACTGGCTGGCTGACTGGATCCCTGGACAGTCAACTGAGGAGGAATCACACTCTTGAATAATTGATTGGATATGAATGCAGTATTGGAGGAGCTTTAACTGAAAACACTTACATGTGCTCTAAATAATAGATTGCAGGGGATTGTAGTTTATATTTCTCTTTGTCATGTGGGATATGGTATCATATCATATATTCCTGTATTTCCTGACAGCTGGGTTCCACATTCATCTCAATCAGTTCCCCTGGTGTGTTTTGACTGACACTCTGTAGCCTGCACTCGCACTTTAAAAGACATATTAAATGCATTTAATGCACATGTAAATATGTACTCACACTTGAAATGCCATATACTATTGAAATTCACAGTCTTTAAATGTTCCTTGTAGACTAAGACATTTCTGGTGCCAGTGAAGAGTATATACAATTGTGGTCACATGTAACACATTCTCATGCATATTTAAAAATGCATATTAAACATCCATCTGTATTTATCTCCATTAGAATCTGCAGACAGCACATGATTTGTAAATATGAACTGCAACAGGCAAATTCTTGAAGAGAAATAAACAAAAAAATATTCTGAAAGGGAACATTTTGTTTCAAAGATATTAAAGTAAGTCAGTTCACTGAGCACATAGAACACACAGAAAATGGACTAGAATATGACAATGTAACGCACCCACAGACCCACATTGAGACATACTTGTCACTGAACTCAGAGAAGTCATTTATATGCCTCTATGGGGCACAGTATTGTACGTTTCCAAGGATTTTGCAAGTATACAGTGAATAGTAAGGGACCAATGCAATGCATAAGCTTCATAAAGCCCTTTTTTTTATATGGATCCAGTTATAATGGCAATTATTTGAAACACTCTTGCTGAAACACTCTTAAAACTGTACACTGTGTCATAGTGAAGAATAAAACATAGCGTTAGCAAACTGCTGTGGTTGTACCACCCCATGAAATGACTTTCTCGATTATAATTACCACGGGGTACGACTGAAGGGAGGAAATCTGCAGGGTAGAAAGTCAACTGGCAGTATGAGCCACAAGGGCACAATGTGTGGGCAGACACTGACTGTAAAGAGCAGCACAAGGCATAAAAAACAACTGTTTCCTGTTGCTAGGGTCATCTCTAGGTAACTCCGGGCTTATCACTTCCTTTTACCAACGCCGGTATGTTTTTCTGACAGCTCCACATTGCAAAACATTGATGTCAAACTCATGGATCTACACTGCTGGAAACAACAACAGCATGAAGGAGTCATGGTGGAGATGAAGAAATCATCCACAAAGAAAGATGATGACAGTGTTAGTTGTAATGTCTTAAAATGGTAATTTCAAATATGGAAGCACCAGCAATATACTGAAAAGTCTGCATCTATTTTTTGGCCTCTGTGCTTCTAGGCTTCTCTGTGTGTTTAGGGGACATCTGTAAATTGTAGCAACAGAAAATAAACTGGGATACACTCTCCCCCTCTAAACTACATGAGCCTCTGCTGGCACATTGGCCACACGTCACACCATCTAAAAACCACAAGTACATTTTCAGTGTGGGGAAACACTGCATTCGTTACTGAATGTAAATATTCAATGTTATAATAATGTTAAACTTGTCATGCAGGCAAGTTTAACAGATTTTTTCTTTAACTAAGAAAACCTAAATGAAAAGGAATGCTGTACAAGGATTCTCTCATTTCATGAACACCTGAGTCACATGAATGCCTATTTTCTACTCTTTTTCTACACTGTAGAAAGCCTACTTTCTTCCGCAGAGAAAATTTATCAGGAATTGTTAAGATCCGATGTTTGATGAAGATTGAGATCAATAAGCAGAATCGATAAATCTGTGTTGACAATAAGCATAGTTTTGCTTTAGTTCAATATGCTCTATGTTGTGAAAGGCTCTACACATATGGAATTATAATTATTACTAAAAATGCATTATACTCAGTGACTACAAGTTGTATTACAGAGACATTATAATTGTGAACTGAGGGAAACTACAATGAATATATTGTGGTCCTGTGGCTTAAGTGGCTTAAAAATGTTACTCAGGCAGTGCAGTCAATTAAAACCAGTGTGGGGAGAAATGCGCTGGCCAACAACTGTAAAGAAGTGAAAGAGGCATTCCCTAAGTCAATGGTGCAATAAAATTATGCACTTATATCATAAATAAATAAATATATAAAAATTTGAACCCTAAAACTCTAAAGAATCTTAGTTAGTATGAAAGAAATCATCTAAAGAGATGCAGCTGGCAATATTCTTTACATCAAGCATAATGCTACCAGTGCTTTGTAAATACAGAGGCTGAGTGGCTAATGAGTCGTAAAGGGTACCAGCTAACTACCTCATAGTTGTGTTAAAAAGGGCACACGGATATGTTGTAGGATATAAAAACTGACAACTTGTTTCTCTACTCGTCTCGGTGATCTAGTGTCACCTGTTGTAAACAGCTCACAGACTTAAATTTACTGTTTGCTTCCTCAAGCAGAACAGCATCATAAGGACTAGTTCCACATTGCACAATAGACAAATGACAAATTATTTTGTGCAAACAATTCCAAATGTCCAATAATTCTATAAATATTGTGAGAAGCAGACAGAGTGATAGGAGCCTTTTAGAAACAATGGAAGCGACACACAGGGATGGATGGTGAGACCTGGCGGAATAATGAGGCTATTTATTCCCTCTAACGGGAACAGAGAGAGTTCAGGGGGAGACTGTGTAGAGCCTTCTGGAGAGTTTCTCTGAGCTGTGACCTTCCTGCAAGGTAGAAGCCTTTATTGACTCTACACCAGTTTCAAATCAGCCTCTTATACACATTGTGGCTGTGCATTTATAAAAGCTTGTGCTTACTTAGGCTAGGTGTTTTTTACATGTATGTATGTACATGTACATGTGCATCTAATACAATACTCCTGGCAAGAATACACATTCATGCAGTGGTATAAAAATATCAAATATAGCTTTCCTTAGCTTTTTCACTCCATGCTTCCATTTATGCATCTCCTCCTTTCTAACAGCCTACTGGATTTTCTCCCTCCTTAACCACTGCTCTCCCTTTCTCTTACTCCAGAGTGCACTGGCCTAATCTCCAACAAATCCTTGCTAACAATGCTCATCGGTTTCCTTTTCCAGCTACCCCACCAATTTTTCTGCGCTTATCATCTCTCAATTTTTTTCACCTGTCCTCTCTGTCAAAATCTCTTAATGTCTCAATATATATTTTCACAAAATACTGTATGGGCATGGACATTGGCAAGCTGAGCAACTGAATGCCTTGCCTTTTAATGAAGCAGAAGAATCACCTACCTAATAAGAACAATCGATCAGCATTCCATCCCCCTCTCTTCACTAACCTGTGAGTGGTGGAAGGTACTGACCCTTGACCTTGCTGCTGTCAGTGGTACTGCTGCCAAGCTGAGAGAAGAAGCAGCAACACACAATTGGAGTGTTTGGCAGATTTTTTACGGCTGAACCATTGACAGGGTCAAGGCACCTCTACAGCAACTGTTTTAGCAGAGTTTTTTTACTCATCTGTCTCCCTGAACAGATATGCTTTCAGAGTAATCAGTGCTGCAGTGTACCCTGGATGTTCCTGCAGGTTTGTGATGCAACTCCATCTTAGACTTAAGCAAAGCAAAGGTGGAGAAGAAAAGGAGAGGTTTATGAATAGTCCCCATGCATGACTATGACTGAATGTTTATTCAAACCCTTGTCCCTTCTCTTCATGGTTATGCCGACCTTCCCTGGCTTATCTCAATTGTACAAAACTAAGAGTCCACAGACAAAATAATAGAAAAGAAAAAAAAATACACAAAGCAAGGCAAAATGGGCCGTCATTCTCACAGGAATTGCAATGTTCTTTGATTTGTGTTCTCTTTTGTAGATACAGTCCTCTTTAGGTTTTCTACTGCTTGACAAGAATATAAATACAAGCCTCAGGATGCTGCATAAGCTGTGGAGGATAAATGTGCACAAGGATGTGTTTGTGCATGGGTCTGTGGGAAAGAAAAAGATTAGGAGGAATGAAATGATATAAAATAGAAATAGTTGCATAAGGTAAACATGCAGAGTGACTTAGTACAATGTGGCTGCATTGCTACATGTTTTAAATGTGTGAATCAAAAAATGGTTTTGATGTTCTCAAATGTTGGTGGCCAGCACATCTATAAATGCCTTGTCCTGTTTAGGTGGTACATGCCCATAAGAGCCCTTCATAAAAGAGAACACGGATGTGCACCATACACTGTGGCAAAGGTCAAGCAAGGATCAACCACCTTGAAACTGGTGCCTCAGAGTTTCTAACAATGGAAGGTAAATCACTGCTTTATTATGAACTTTTTTCTTTTTTTTGTGTGCAGTGGTTCATGAAGTTCAACAACAGTAGACTGTAACCCTTCAATGCCCTGCTCTTATTTTTCTCTTAGGACACCACCTACTCAACAGAATTACATCATAATCAACAGTGTGGCTTTACATATCACACCCATGCCTGGCTCCTATCTGTACCCTCACTTTCACATAAACACACACAAACACGCAAATGTTGTATTCTTTGTGGCTCACCTCCCTATAATCACATGAGCTTACAATACTTGGGGCAGGCTAAGAGCTCAATTGTAGCACTTGCATATGCCCCACTTGTTAAAGGTGAGCAGTATGTAAAGTAGATAACTGCTATTTTCTGCAGAATTTTGCGCAATTTTAGTGACAGGCAGGAGAAAAGACTGTAGAGGGGGAAAATAAAGGTTGGCTTTTCTATTTCATCTCAGTGGCAGCTGTAAGTGTATCTTTAATGAGCCAGTCAGCCGAGGAATGTTAAATCACAACAAGGCACTCCTCAGATAGAGGACAACTTCCAGGCAAAGCAGTCAAGACACATGGGTCTTATTACACTGTTTCCCCTCTCGCACTGCTGGGGACCATCACAAAAATATGAGGATATGACATGCTCTGGGCATGCTCAGTGAAAAGAGAATCATTAAATACTTGAAGGGAAAAATGGCTCTCTTGCATGTTATTTGGTGATGCTGAAATTTAATAAGAGGAAAAAATATCAGTTGTTTTGCCTATTGGGCTATCACTGTTCTGTTATTCAATCTATATGCTAACAAAAGACAAAAAAGAGTCAAAATACGTTTATTGATCAAGTAAACACAGATCACCTGCAACATTAAAACCGTTAACAGGTTTTAATGTTGCAGGTGCACAAAGGTTTAAATAAATAATAATGTGTAATTAATATATAACCCTACAGCTTATAACAGTGGCTTACAGCTGCACAGCAAGTTGAATGTTATGTACAGGGGAGATGGCATTATAGTGTACTTGGCAGATATTGTTTTGAGACATCATGTGGCTGAATTATCTGTTCATTACTGTGATGGCATGGAGGAAGAAACTGTTTCTGTGCCTGCTTGTTTTGGTGCACAGTGTACTGAATTAGAGGGATGCTACAGAAATCCAGGCTGATCCATTTACCCAGTCATCATCAGCCGATGAACGTTCAAATATGAAAATATGAGAGCCTCAAAATTAAGTTTAGTTCCAGCTTGTTTGTTTTTTTTTCTGTTCTTTGCCTAAACTCGCTCTTCGTCTCTCTTTGCACACTAGTAGTGAGGTTGGATACATTCATTTTGTTTAAACACCAGTCAAATTTTGCAAAAAAAATACTGCAATCTCTGAACCAAATCTGATGTAAAACAATAACATGCTGTTCTGAAGTCTGATGTTACAGCGTCTGGTTTGAATCTCTTGCTATGGTAAATGACATAAACTGTCAAAGAAACAAGGACACGATTCATAATATTTTCATCCGCTTTTCCCACTGCCTCAGGCTGAAGTTGTGTGTGTTTTTTTTTAAAGGAATTTAATAAGGCTTATTTTCAGTTCACGTCTTCTACAGCTGGCTTATTAAACAGTTGAGTAACTGTATTAGCATTTTTGTTTTAGATTAAAACAATCCATAAGGGCTACACGTGTCTTATTTTCTCTGCAGGATGGGGCAGACAGATTTTCACCAGAAAACTGCATGGTGGGTGATCAGAATCTCCACAGGATACAAGGCAGGAGTGGCCTGGCACATCTGCAGGATTGGACAATAATGGCTGGAAATCCTGCTGGAGAAGGTGAATGTGGGATTGTATAAACAGCCCCATGCAGGCCTTTAATATGAAGCACCTGCCAGAAGGGAGGAGTTAAATAATTCTAGGCCAAGGTTGAAGTGGTCTGCAACCATGGTTTCTGACTCAGGTGGTGTATAAGTCCTGGAGGGTAGTCAGGTTGGTGCCAGTGATCTTTCTGTTGTGCCCTGTTTTGTGACTGAATCAAACTCATATAAATGGAGAGAACACACCCAGCCACAAGTGTGTAGAATTCAAGTTGAACTTCCTCTGCTGGCACAGGAAGTACACCCTGTGCTCCATGGCATCCACAGTGTTGTTGAGATGGTGAAAGAGGTAGTATGGTGAACTGAGCCTCAGATAAGACCAGTGTCCCCAGAGGTGCAGTCATTTGTGTAGAAGGAAAAGAGCAGTGAGAGGTATACATATCCCTGAGGAATACCAGAATAAAATGCAAGATCCCCCAGCAACTCCTACTACTTCCTGTCTTTCAGGAAGTTGGTGAACCACGGGTAGAGTTGGAAGACTGTATGTGAGCTGAGTGAGTGAGTTTTGAGCAGAGGAGATCCAGGACAAGAACAAGCATCCTTACATGCAGTGACTCTCCAGGCAGTAGACGTGTTGGAGGATGGAGTGCAGTGCCATAATGACTGTTTCATTAACCAGCATGTTTGCCCAGTAGGCAAACTGCATGATGGGCTTTTGGTGGACCGACTCTAGTTTTTCAAAGCTGTCTTGTGACCGCAGATGTGAAGACAGTGGGTTTGCAGTTGCTGTTCCTGAGGTACAAGATTTATGGAGGAGCAGTATGTTTGCGGCGCATTTGAGCTTCACTCAGACTGAATGATCTGCTGAAGATCTGTAAGAAGACAGGAGCCAGTTGGTCACCACAGGCCTTCAGGCAGAATCGTGAGACACCATCTGGGCCTGGGCTTTCCTGGTCTTTTGTCTCGGAAAGAATCTGAAGACATCCTCTTCACTGATGCAGCATACAGGTTGAAGGAAAATCAGTTAAAACTGTAAACAGAGTAGTAAGTGACTTGAAACCATGGAGGATGCTTTGTTTTCTTAGGTATTCAGCGTAACTTCTTCTGTCTGCTCTAATTTCTTTTCAGCTGCTGTAGATCTTATCTTTGGCCTGATGACACTGCCTGACTTTGGCTGTAAAATAGTTGTAAATGCGGTAACTCTAAACTCTACGCTGCTGTAATTGGTTGTTTCGATGCTCTGGACATGATATCAAGTTAACTAGAACAGTCAGCTACACAGAAGTCCCTTACATGGCTAACTTGCCAGTTTTTTCGGTCTTTGGCTTAATTGAAAAAGCTACACCTTAACAAGTCAGTTTCTTCGTCCTGCAGCGTGTCGCTCGGTGTTGTTGAGCGTTGTTGTGGGACTTCTGTCCAATCACAAACACAAAGTGTTGTCCCACCTTTTATGTAATCTGTTTTGTGAAATGTTGTGTTGTAACCCTCAGGGTCACTGCACAAATGTTCCTCATCTGCTCTGACATCTCACAAAGTTAGTGTCAGTAAGCTCAACCAGATTGTTGGCCCGTCTTCCCACAGAGCTTACCACAGGCTTTGTGGATTTTAGTTTCTATTTCCTTTAAGTTGGGAGAAGATGAGTGATCAGGAGGGTTCAAATGCTGCATGCGGGACGGAGCGGTAAGCATCCTTTTAATAATGTGTGACTGTGACTGTGTTTCTGTTCCCAGTGGGATACTTAATATACCGTCTGTATTTGTGCAGTTCATTGCTGAGGTTTGCTCTTTTAAAATCCCCCAGAATAATGAGAAGAGAGTCTGGGTGTTCTTGCTCCATACTGGTTATCTGGTCAGCCAAGCGCTGCAGCGCCTTGCTTACACAGGCTTGAGGCGGGATGTAAACACTGACTAGAATAAAGGAGGAAAACTCCTGTGGTGAATAAAACGGCTTACTGTTTATGAAAAGAGCTTGGAGGTGAGGGCAACGGTTTTTCTTTAACACTGTGACATTAATACACCAACCTTCACTGATACAAAAGCAGATTCTGTCTCCACTAATTTCCCTGATACACCAGCTCCAATACGCAGCCCACTCCTTAGAGCAGAAAGCCAGGCAGATATAATTTAATGTCCATAGTAAATTCACCTCCCCAAGTTTAGGTGAGTTAACGTAACAGAGAGTGAGGAGTTCTTGTTGGTTCTGTCGAAGAGTTTGTTTTATTGCCCAGAGAGCAAAGACTCATCAGGTATATACTCATGAGCAGACTCTGAAACTCCCACGGCTGGGGTTTCAGCAGTACTTTCATATTACTAGCACATTTTCCCTGCTGTTTCTAATCCAGAGGACTGCTGCTCCTCAAACTAGAGAGTCCACAAAACGCCCTGTGTGTGACAAATACAGTGCCAAAATAGTAATAAGGGATCAACAGTTTTTTTTCTTTGCTGAAATGCCTCAAAATTTTTTGTTGATTTTGCTTCAAGGGATTTCTAAATGATGACCTTGGAGATGTAAAAATTGTGATTTGAGAGTAGGACTTAAAGGTTTTACTTTCAAATTTGTTTTTTTATTGTTAGATTACTCACATAATTCTGGTAGTTGCAGTGACTACACATGTCGTAATAAACCACTGCACTACATTGATATTGATTACAGAGAGAGGTTGTCCACGGCAAAATGACAGCAAAATGAAAAAGATTTTTAAAAACTGAATGAAAAGGGAGGATGACAAACTTTCTTTCTATTGTAAATAAATAAATGAATGACAGAAATCCAATTCAGCAGTTGGCCAGACAAGGCATTGATTAAGCTGTTTATGCTCCACTGATTAATAAAATTGAGTTCTGCCAAGGAATGTTAAATGTTTCTGTTCGCCTTCTTATAGAAAAGGTAAACCAAAACAAACATTTTGCTTATGTCAATCAGGGTTCAGTACACAGATAATACAAACTTAACTTTCTAAAATTATTTGCTTAATTTAAACCAATCAGTTTATATGTTGAAAGAATATGTGAATGTAATTTCACACATTCTTCTCCAGGGGGGTTTCTTACAATTATACTTTCACAGACTTGACAGTGTGAGCTAAATTATATGAGAATAAATTATAGCTGCAGTATATAGATGTGAAGCTAGGAGAGGACATGAATATGACAATAGACAATTTGTCTATCTCTTTTCTACTTGATTTAAGTGCTGCTTTCAACACTACAGACCATGCTATATTATTGTAACAGGCCATCTAGAAAACTAGGTTAGTCTCTTTGGGACAACATTAAACAGTTTCAGGACCTATATTACAGGTAGACAAGTCTGCATCAGCCTCGGAGACCAGGTGTCTAATAGATTTGATGGTGACAATGGAACTGCCTTGACCCAGTTTTATGCTCTTTATACATGCTCCTTTGGGGGAGAATATTCAGTAACATGTTAGTCTTTACAGTTATACAGACAGCATGCAGTAGATGTATTTTTCTGTTGAGCCATAGGACCCACATTATATTTCCTATTTGCTTGCTTGACATAAACTGCATCCCAGTAAGTGCAGATGCGTGATGCTTGGTGCCCTTCAATTTAAAAAAGAAAAGAAAAGACAGGCACCAAAATCAAAGACTTGTGCTTTACAGAAAGCAAGCAACCTACCACACATAAACAGGAACTGAATATGCAGACATGACTTTACTATAAAACTACACCTTCTTCACAACACATTTTCAGATTGCCTAAAATCAAAGTGGTGCACTAGTACTTTTGCCATAATTAGATGTAGAATTAATCTCTTTCCAAGTGAGAAAGATTGTTGCCGTTACTCTCAATAGAATTGACAGACCAATTAAAATCCATGGACACTTCAACTAATTAACACCTAAGCTGCCAAACTGCCAAAATGAAAAGATGTCTTTATTGATTTTCCCAGAACTGGACCCTTTTCTGGTGCTAAATTGAGTTTAGATCATCAGCCTCATGCTTGTGGCACCAAATGGGCTAGAATTTTCCCGTTTTTGATTGTGTCATCCTGCACACACATCTCTCAGGAAATGTTCATTTCAGTGAAGGTGGCCACTTTCAAAACAAATCGCAGAAGGCGGGATCTGCTAACTCTGTCTTTCTCTCTTATTTTTTTGATTGTGACAAATACTGTTGCTGTCATCATACTATCAGAAGTTCAATACATGTAATAAAAATCCTAAAATGAAATCAGAATTGAATGGCATGTTAAGACAATGAGAAATGTACAGCTCTTCAGAGGTGGCGTATGGCTTTAGCGAGCGATATTGGTCTAGAGGAGGTAGCTGCAATGAATTTCTTTACAGGCTCCAGGCATGCAAGAATCCATTTTTCATTTTTGCCCTGGGGGTAATCAATGATGGGGGTAACGAGACAACAGCAGACCCTGAATGAGCAAGGGTACTCTGAAAGCTTCAAAGTAGCCTGCTAGCTCATTCAAATTCGTTCTGCTAAATCCAGGGCTTTCCATATTCCCACCATGTTCCTACAGCGTACCATAGGGAGATCTAGCTGGAACTCTAACCACATTTTTTATTATGGGCTGCACTCTGTAATGGCCTCAGGTCAGCAATGGGACCTAGATCTACATTTATTCACCTAAACTCTGAAACGCTATACAGTATACACACGCTTTCCTACATCTAGCAAGGACACAGGATTGATGGAGGTGATGGAGCACCCAAAACCACGTAGGCCCAGCTAATATCATACCATCACAGAGAAGCAGTCCCAAATGCCTCAGACCTGCTATTCTGGACCTGCAGTCCAACATATTTGCATACTGTGAATTATTGATCACTGAGGCTCATGTCTGATGAACAAGTGCCAGAAATAGCTTAATGCCATGCCCAGATAATACTGGAGATGTTTAGCATCAGAAATAAATTATGCATTTCTATTAGTTTGTTATTTTATTTATTTATTTATTTATTTTGTTTCTGTTGCAGATTAGTGTGATACTCTATTTAATCAATTACTTCATTGTGACTACTACAGGTGTAAAATACTAGTTTAATTGAAGTTAAGAGCATCGCCATCTAAAAATCATGTACTTACAATTCAGTTTCAAGTTTCCTTCATTTGAAATTTATAAGATTGCCTAAATGAAACCGTTTCTTGGTTTGATTCCAATAAAAGTGATAAACAGAGATGACACACAAAATTTGGCAAACTCTTCACGATGTGCTGTCATTATCATACAATATTAAGCATGCGTGAAAGCTGAGCTTCCCACAAATGCTGTCCTGTGTGTGTGTGTGTGTGTGTGCGTGTGTGTGTGTGTATGTTTGTGTGTGTGTTTGTGTGTGTTTGTGTGTGTGTGTGTGTGTGTGTGTGTGTGTGTGTGTGTGTGTGTGTGTGTGTGT
>JBBMJY010000008.1:15494891-15523350 GCA_037833715.1 Toxotes lorentzi | reverse complement strand
TGTGTGTGTTTGTGTGCGTGTGTGCGTGTGTGTGTGTGTGTGTGTGTGTGTGTGTGTGTGTGTGTGAAAGAGTGCTTTAATCCAGAGCGCTGATGGGAGAGTATCTCAGCTGTGGTATGGCACGTCCATGACCTTGACCGTGACCAAGTGTGTGTTTTTACAGAAATAGACTTCTTCAAGCTCCACTCACTCCACCAGTGTGAGCTTGAGCGAACTGTGATGAGAGGTTTTAAAGCTACACCCAGATTTACCATGGTGATAGCTCATTAACACTCAGCTGCCCGATCCAAATTTACTTAGCAACATTTCTGCAAAAGCTTAGCTTTTTTTCGGATTGGTGTTTTTGTGTAAGCACCAGAACTGGTGATCAGGTATTCCAAAAAAAAAAAAAAAAAAAAAAAAGAAACAGCTTATTACCCTTGTATTTTCCCCATGACTTTCCTGATAAACGACAGGTTTTATGAAGTTCATAAACTATGTGTCATTTGTCATATCTAATTCAATTAAAATGGATGTCCTCACTGCCACTCTGTTCACAAAAGCATACAGTACTTCACAAGAGCAGGAGCTAACTTAGAGCCACAAGGACGACTACGATGGTGCTGAGGAGTATCCCCACAAAAAGAAATAGTTTGGCACATTTGATGAGAAGTGGTGTGGAGACGAGTAACTTGGCTTTGAAAAAGTTGATAATTTCACAGTCAAATTCATCCTTTTGCTGGCATTCTTTTCCTGTCAAATTTGAGGGGAGCCATGGACTAATGTGTCATGCTGCCAGCAAGAAATACAAGGATTTGGACAAGGAAACAGAAAAATACAAATTTTAAGCAGAAGGCAACCGTGAAAAAGCTGTAAGGTAAAAAAAAAAAAGGGAATTTACACTGTTGATGTGAGTGTCATGTGAAAAATAAAAATATTGTAATTGAATTGCTAGTCTTTTGGCTTGTGTTGTGATTTGTGGTGCTGAACAAACAGCTCTTGTAAAGTGCACTTTATAAACATCTTTTAATTTGCTGCAACATAATCTGTCGCTGTTACTGAAATGGTTTGCATTGACACAGAGCTACATCTATTACTGAATGCTTGATGATATGAAGGGCCAACAACGTCTAATCTCTTTCTGTTGGCCTCTCTTTGGTTGTCTCTTTATCTTGATCCATCACTCACTGTGACTAGCTATTTCACTCACTGTGAATGAGTTTCTGTCATCTTTCTGCTTTGGGTTTGAATGCTGCACTTGTGATTTCAAGCCGCACTGGCTGTCATTATGCTGCTGATGAAACGATAGATATATAAAAAGTCTCACCATCAAGACATAACGATACAGCTAGTTGACCAAGGAGACCAGGGTTTAGCTTGGCATGATATTTCAGGCCACAATATTCTTGCACGAGTCATACATCGCCCAGAACACACAGACACACTCTCACACACCTGAGCCACTTACCAAGCCAGTGTTCACCAGTGATCTTGCCAAATCCCTCACGATAGGACTCCCATCCTCTGAAGAAGTTGACCGAGCCATCCTCCCTGCGCTGGATCACCTACACAGCCAAGACAGCAAGGAAAGAGGTCAGGGGTCAGATGAGACTCATCTCACACAGAGTGTTTCATCCTCCTCTGCGATGAGTCATTCGAAGTCCCACTGTTGGTCGCTGAGCTCATCTAGAACTAAACTAGATGAACTCATAAATGCTTGCTCTTTCACAAATGAATAATGCAGATGCTCTTCCCACTAAAAAGGCAATCTGTCGGAAGCTAATAAAAGGAATCCATTAAATCTTGACTGACTTTGAATCAAATCGCCGTAGAATCTGCATACTTAATTGAAATCCCAGAAAAGAGATGATATTCATTAAAACAATAATCCTAAATACACATAGAGAGAGGGAATCATGAATCATGAAATTCCATAAATGGTGTGCTGACAAATTACAGCAGCTCTTTCAGTATGAGAAAATATAAGCAAACAACAGATATTTAACAATTTAGCTCAGCTATGTATGCGTGCATATGTGAGGGTGCTGTATCTGTATCACCCAATGAAATACTCTATCCATTAAAAATGCTGACATGCCAAGTGTCAGGCTGAGGATGAAGGGAAATTGGAAATATGCTCCTGAAGAGGAAATGCATGCAGATGGAAAATAGTCTAGGACTCGCTGTTGGAAGGCTGCGTTAATGTTGAAATGACAAAGGAAATTCCCTGAGACAGTTTATGTTCAGCGTGACTAATCCCCTAACATACCATAAGGTACCAGATGGCACCAACAGCCATATTTGCTTTTAACATCAGCACAGACAAAGAACAAAATAACGCAGAGCAATGGCAAAATTTTTTCCCTCATCATTCCGATCCCCAAAATTGTCTTCATCATGATCATCTTAATCATCACTACTGTATCATCATCACTTATCATCTGTTGCATAAGACTCTAAAAGGCTTTGCTCCAGTTGCAGTGCATTAGACCATCAGACTAATGTCCCAGTTATTTGTAAGAACATCAGTGATTATATTTCGCAACTTTCTTAAGTTGTAATGAAAAATTACATTGACTACATTCTACAGAATTTCATTCCTTCCCTTAAATCTGAATCTAGGTGAAACTCACACGTATGATGACTGACTGTTATGGGTAATAATTTACTGTAGTCCTGTGTTAGGCATTTACAAATTATTTTACATATTCTGTCTCATTAGAAACCACTTTCATATTTGATACTGCAGCACAGTAATGTTCTTTCTGTATCTACATTGTAGGTAGATGGGTATGTATCATTGCTACAGATTTCAATATTAATGTATGGTAAACAGAGTATATAAATATTGTCATCTGTGTGGGTACAGAACAGCTTAACACACAGATGGAGTAGTGGCAACTACACTGTAATTCAATTAATAAAAACACTATACTTATAATGTATACTTATACTGTTTTGTGTCAGGTATGGCATAATGCAAATACCGACATGGTATGACAGTCTTATGCCTGAGTCTTTTTCTGTGATATTCTTGATGTAGGCATTGATTTTTGTCATATATGGCTTAGACATCTCAGTTGAGTGGTGACAACATTAGAACGTCATTGCTTTAATACTTCATAGACTATTTCTTTACTGTTTGGTAGAGAAATCGAATCTTTCTGTGTTTTCAGTGTATTAAGCAGTGACTGAATGATTTTACATTTTCAGACTGCATTTAATTGCCTTGCTTACAAACATTTTTCTCAGTTAATTTACTTACTGTGAAAACATAGTGACATCAATGAAATCTTTTCATGGTGATTTTATTAAATGATGTTACATATAACTCACCAAGGTTAATAAGGCTTTTACAGCAATGAATGCAATGATGTCCTGATTAAACTACTCAAAAGGCCTTGGGAAAAGGCTGTGGCATTTGACAGTGCAAACAATGCACTGTCATCATGTTACTGATATGCCAGCAAGGTACTTAAGAACCATGAGGGAGCCTACCCCTGTTGCAGCTGGTGTTTCCTGCAAATTTCCTGGGCTTAACTCAAGATTTGTGAAAAAACCAACTCTGTGGTAAAGACACTGCAGTAATCTAAGTTGAAATAATGACCTTCCAGCCTCCTTATCTTACTCCCTCATTGCTCTTACCCCTCCTTGTCCCTATTCAAATTATTTGAAATAGAGAAGACTGCAAATTGATAAGCCTATGCCACAACAAAAAAATACTCTCCTTCTTAATTTACACCAAAGACAGTCAAAGAGATGTTTCAAACTACTATGAGTCTTTATGAACAGATTTTAGAGAATGATAACTCAAGCCTCAAATTCATATTCAAATTATCAATGGCCTTTCAGAACAATATATCATTCACATTATCACAGCTCTGAAAAAGTACACGTTGTAGAGCCACGTGACATATGACAAAGATCTCTGAAGATGGAAAAACTAGAGGATGAATAGCAGTTTACTTTCATACAAGCATTGTTCAGCTGATATAATTTTTGTGAAGTATTATATTTTAGCCTTTATTTTGTTAGCACAGTTATTTAAGGTAAACAGTCAGCCTTGAGGCTGGCTTTTTTGTCTTAGATAACCTTTCTCACCAGCATTGTATTTTAGAGCATCTGTTCTGACAGAAAACCTGAGACACTGATGCACCAGCAGTAGCTAAGTACTACTGTGAAGCACTGCAGCGGTCACCTGAGGCAGTATGCTACAGCAGCAGGTTAACCAGCAAGCAGTTCAGATTGGGGTAACACTCTTGTCTTGCTGCCTATGCCTCCTCCCATGTCTAGCATCCTTGTAAGACTGGAGAGCCCCTCTGAGGTTTAATTGCATGTTGACCCTGAAGGTCAGAATCTCTGTGTGTGTTTGTGTGTGTGTGTGTGTGTGTGTGTGTGTGTGTGTGTGTGTGTGTGTGTGTGTGTGTGTGTGTGTGCGCGTGTGTGTGTGTCCTGGAGACACGTAGCTCACAGAGACACCAATCATTTTCTTTCATGAGGGAAAGGAAGTGATCAAAACGGGTGGGTATGTTCAACATATGTGTGTTTTACATATTTTTTAGCATGCACAATTTCCTCTGTTCAGTGTGTGTGTGAGAATATGTAATTGCATGTCTGTACTGTAGTTGGTTTTATATAAGTGTGTGGGTAAAAATGTAATTGTTAAAGTTTGTGGTTATCATGAAAAAAGTTAAGAAATATGCAGCCAAGAAGAAAATAAACACTGTTGGTGCAACAAAACAACAGAAAAATCAACTGTCTAGTGCAGAGTGTTTCTGACTACAAATGTACACGTATGGACATGTTCATACTGGGGCTCAAATGCTGCTGTTTTATTGAGACTTGGCTGCTATGTGACCACACCACACTCTCACACAAAGACACAAACACAGTTTCCACTGGGACGCAGCCTAAGATCCCAAATGACAAATCCTCACACACAATGTGTAGCTAGATGGCAGAGCCTGACAACAAAGTTGTTTCTGTCAAGGTCAGAAGCTGACAGACTTGTTCTATTTGGGTGTGGGGCAGGTGATGCTCCAGCCGTACATATACTGAGAACTGCAGTTATGACACAACAGTCATTTTATTAAAGGTTTAAGCAAGGCCTCTGTGTTTAGTTACATAAAGTACAGAACGATCCGAAAACTGGGCGACAAAATCTATAGTGACTACATCCTGTGTTCATATCGGTACACCAGCAGCGAACATAATAATCATTGCTAATGGAACCAGTGCAGCGACATATATCGGATTCTAAATGTTGCAAATGTTGTTTTAAAAATGTTTGACCTACTTCATTATGTGAGGTGCATCTCTTTTTTTTCTCCTGGGGAAAAAATAACAGAGAACAATCTAACAATATACTTTAACACACTAGAATTTATTATTTAGTATATATATATATATAATATGATGCATTATTAATTATTAATAGAATCAGCACCTCTCCTCACACAACCTGAACAAAAATGCATCATTGAATCAACTTTTTCACAAAAAGTTGTATTTATTGCTATTGTATTGCAAAATATGTTTTTCTATGTTCACCATCTGTACAGTAAAAATAAAAAAAAATGGTTCTGGGGCAGTTTTTCTTTCAGCTTCCTCTCATCTTGTAGCTCTCGCACCCTCCATCAGTCTTTCTCCATATTGCAGTGTTTTTACTTTATCCCTTTTCCTTGCAGCTCTTAGGTAATTAATTCTTTATACAAGCTGTTCTACATGCTCCACAAAGCCTAAACAACCCATCTCTCAGAAGAAACTTTTTCGGAATTACCTCTATTTCTGCAGCAGCATATATTTACTGTAAGAAAACGAATCATAAAGTAAATCATCAATATAGGGAATTTGTTTAATCGGAGTAGCTCACAATATGTGTTGTTAGTGAAGAAATCTGTCTGGACGAAGCAGCTGGCAAGACACAAATGACTAAATATACGTGCTATATTCTCGCCTTCTGTTTATCTTTAAGTTCATTAGCTTCATTGTCTTGATCTAAACATTTAAGCTTGTGCACAAATATTATAAAGAGTGCACATTATACTTGTTCTTGTTCAGTGACAGTGTTAAAGAGATGCATCAAATTAACTTTTAATGGCATATACTCTTTTGGACCTGAAAGTTGCCAAGTTATATAGCAAAAGTTGAATGGAAAACAACTCTCTTGAGTCAGCCTTTTTTATTGATGCATGGTAACATAGAAAAACACAAAGGCAGACAGACCATACAGATGAAGTAAAGTACCTCTGAAGGAGGCAGTGGTTGCTGTAACATGTTTTGTCAGAGTGTCTGTGTCAGCAAGGCCCCTTAAACTAAGTATTGACAGTTAAAAGTGTCTTGAACTCTTCTTCCCCAGTCAAGGGAACTCTAAGACAGTTCTCCAGAAAAGTTGGACCTTTGTTCCAGTACTGCAACCCCACTGCAACTTGTCAAACAAAGAAAAAAAGGAAAGAAAGGAAAAAATAATCTTTGCTGACAAAAATAAATAAATAAATAAAATGCATTTCATGCAAATGAGATTACTCTTAATACCATAGGTATCCACCTGCAAATGATAAATGTTGAGTGTGACTAATAGGTAAACCATTTTAGCCAACAAATATGTAAGTTAAGTAAAATAGCCAACTAGTTTTAACAAGCAAATCTCCAATCCTTAATGACCATCTCACCCAACACTTGCTAAAGGGCTATTGCATTGGCATGATCACATTAAGCTCCCTGTAATCTCTGCAGTAGACGAAGGCTACTTAACAAGCTGCCTTAAGCTCTTCAGCAGGCTTTCTGTCAACTACTGGGAGCCCACAGCGTGCACAGACGGACATCCTGACTGACAAACCAGAACACTGGGAAGAATCAACACAAGCACTCCAAAGCTGATTGGGGCAGATTTACAGTCTGGCATATGACTGGGTGGAAAATAGGAAATCTGCCAATAGCTTGTTAGCTCCTGGCATGTACACACTGTGAGCACACTATGTTTATATGTTTGGTGCTTTGGCAGCAGATGTCACTTCGTACCGCTGCTCTATACTGACTAACTGAAGATAATTGGTAACATCTTCAGAGAGTGATTAATACATCAGCCATAAGAGACGAATTGAATTCCACAGAGAAATGTGTTAAAATACAGAAATAAACAGATATGTACAGTACATGGAAGTACTGTACACCATGAAGAAATACAAAGTAGAAAAATAAATTAAAGGAAAAAAATGAAGCTTCAATATTATCAGCTCCAAAGGCTGCCTCACACCTACTTTTGTAGATTTAAGATAGATCAGAACAGACTGGCAGAGGAATTGCTAGCAATCCGATTACATTGTTAAAAATATTGATGATATGGTGACAAATTCAACAATGTCTGATGAAAGCCCTCATAAATCCACAGTAGTCTGCAGAATTTCTGTCTTCAAAGAGGACTGCTAACATCTGTTGGTGAATGTTTTATAATCCTATCAGAAAGACAGATGTGCTCTGAACACAGCAGCAGCAAACAAGAACAGAAGGAGAAACACAATCATCCACAAACACTCTTTCTGTCTCCCTCACTCTCTCACACACGTATGCAAACACAATTTCTGCATTTACATGTTCTTAAGTAAAAAGATTATTCCTGGCGTTCAGCAGTAACCTGATTTTTGAACAAGAAACCTGTTTTTCCTTATTGGTTTAAAGGATTAAAGAAAAAAATACAGGTTAACACAGGTAGAGTTCCACTGAGGCTTTTAAAATATTTTTTTATTCTGTGCATGGGTGTGACAAAGGCCCGCAGCAGGGAAGGATCTATCATCATGCTGCTATAGTGTGGCAGGATAAAAGGAAGGATCACAACTGATCACACTGACTGGTAACCACTAAACTATTCTATTTCCACTACTGAGTAAGTATACTGTGAAAATTTAAGAAAACAAGACTAAGAGTTTACAGCTGCGCTAGTTACTGTGAGACTGTACAGTTTCTATATAGCTTTGAGTTAAATGCTAAAGTCAGCAAGCTAGCATGCTCACAATGACTATGCTAACACACTGATGTTATGGAAATTTATTGTTTTCCATGGTTGATAACTTGGCTAAGAAATGAAATAAAATGTAAACTGAAAACCAAAACATGCCTGTACTGGTTCAGAAATACGGTAGGGAGCAGATCAGAAATCTGATTACTTACCAGCTGCATGTAAAATGGGGTTTAGGATTAATCTTACTATTCCAGCAGACATATTGTATTGTAAAGTAACATGTTTCCTTTGCATGTTAACACTGAATCAGACTGCTTAAGTATTTAGTTGGAAAAAAAAGGGGACATAAAACATCCAACAGCAGAGATATTGCTGGTAGTCCAATTTGTGTGTCTGCTCATGTAGCAGAGAGGAAATATAAAATCAGTGAATGTTCCTGCACCAGCCCTCAAACAGCTGTCTGACCTTTCCTCACATAACCTGCACCCAGCCCTGGCTAATGGTGCTAATATCCTAAAGCACATGTCTGACACTACCTGTGATAATGCTACCAGTGAACAGCTCATGCTCTCTTTCAGCAACGCAATAAACTGCCTCCTCATTCCAGTTAATGAGGGTACAAATAGACGTCAGCATCCTTCTCCAGAAAAGTAAACAATAAAAAGAAAAATAAATAAACATATGAGTAAACTCACAGTCTGATACACTGAATCTAAACATTTGGAGAACAATTATATTTTGAATAAAAGTTAGATTCTCTGAAGTTTTCTTACCTTACAAAGCATTTACAGATAAGATGTTTTTGCAGTTGTGTTAAGACACAACTGCAAAAACATCCATCCTGGATTTTCTTTTTTTCCCAAACCAATAAACTAACAGAGATGAAATATTGAAGAAGCTCTGAGCCAGATAGAAATACTGAAAAGCTTATACTGTACACTCTGAAATGCTCAAAAGGCACTCCAAGCCTCTAAAGGGGTGATACAACATGCACACAATCGTACATTCAATCTCAAACTTTTACATTTCAGTTCTTAGCTGAATTGAATATTTGAGAGTGATTGCAGTACTTCTGATAAAAGCACCATTTGATAATGCAACCGCACACTGCACTCTGATATATGTACTCTCATTCATTATTTATGCCATGGTCATTTTTAGTCCCTTCCTTTTAACAAATAAAATAGTAATAATAGAAGACATTACCCTAAGCCACGAGGCTGTATTTAAATGGCATTTGAAATCTCTCTTTGCTGAAACGGGTGGACCGTATGCCCAAAGGATTATTTTATCTGAGTGAGGGGTGCGTGTGTGTGTGTGTGTGTACCAACAATATCTCTGCTGTTGGATATATGTATATTTTATATTTAGGATGCTTGTGTGTGACTGAGTGGATCTGTAAGCACATATGAACACACATGTACTCAATGTAGACATGTACTCTATGCCTCTTTGATTATTTGTAGAGGTGATTTTGCACCATCAAACTCATTCTGTAGAGGTAGGCAGAGTGTGTGGTATATGTGCGTTTGTACGTGTGATAAGGGGGCTTGAACTATAACAGTAAGCTTGAAAACCATACAGTCTCCATGTGAGATAATATTTATTGTCTTTGTTTTCATACGTTGTTCATTATATGTTCATTTCCATTAAGAAAGGGGTTTTTACTGGTAAAATAGGTGATCTGGAACACAGGGATTCATTTATACGTGATCTATGAGTCATTACACCCTTGATGATGTGATGTCAGCAGCAAACACCTTATATACTGCGTTACCACTGTATATACATACAGCTGAGAAACTATACAGGACATACACATTATGATAAATGTGGCTTTATCCCTCCTCTCCCTTACACCTCAATGCTACTTCAACCATACATTTTCTGCCTCTTCCTCCCTCTTCATGAAAGAACCTGACAGGGGTCCTTCACATTGTCTTTTTTTTCCTCTGAACCCTGGGGGAAACAGTTTCATCTTACTATTGAAACCATTCAGCAATAACTACTGATAAGCCAGGACCATAATTTATGCAGAATCATGGCAATATATATTTGGATGACTGGGTGAAAAAGCTCCTACCTAAGGCTTTATTATTTAGTGTACAGTGTTATGCAGAGATTACTTGATTTTTAAAGCTGATTTCTCATTTAATAAGTTAGAAACTATGCTATTTGTGGGTGGCTGTGCAGGGTTGGTTTAGACTGTTTGATTGTGCATCATGTGGAGCATTATGGAAAATGGTTTCTTTGATCATACAAAAGCTGTTGCCTTTTGCAATAGCTAACGGCCTCTGGTGGATTTTTTTGTGGCATTTTCTTAGAACTTAAACCTTGGTGGGCGTCCTGACAATAAACCCTGCATGTTTACCTACACATTAACATGCCCACACATGCAAAACACATCCTTTGTGAGCTGATCAGTGAATTTGGAAACTGAATATGATGATATGTAGATATATGAAGAGACACATGAACAAATATCATTCTAAAGGTCATCACTGACTGATGCCTCATCCTGTCACCAGTATTTAAGACAGCTGCATTAAACCCAAGGGCTTCCTTTTTACTGCAAATACAGTAGAACAGAAACATTTGATGGCAGGCTATATCTGAATTAAGTCATTTTTGTTATGGAACAAAATCGTTGTTTCTCCTTCTGGCAGTTATATTTATATAGCACATTTCATTACATTAAACTCAATGTGCTTTACTCTGAAAGACAAAATACAGTTGTAAACATGAGGTTACATAGGCAACATGAATATAAGAATGAGTAGAATGCAGAAACTAAATCAATGAAGCACACACCCAACATACATCAACATACCACTCAGCAATAAAAACCTAAAAAACATCAACGCAACCAAGCAGAAACCAAAGTAGCATCTCAGTATTCAGCTGTAAAATGTGTGTGGACATTGAGCAATTCATGTCATCAATACAGTTTACTAGTTTGTTAACAGAACTGAGATCGTGATAGGAAAGTAAAAGGTACAACTGTGTGTCATTGGCATATGAATGGTTGGATATATTAAGTTTCTTTATGTTAAAAAATGTGGGAGCATGGATGGACTGAAGAGCAGTTGCCCAAGTACTGACCCTTTAAAACTACCTATTGCAACATGCTTGTCCTTTTGTGTTGTCTTTATCTGTATGTCTCACTTTCTATCGCTCTCTCTCTCTCTCCACATCAGATTCTTATGTTTTCATCATTTGCTCTCTTTTCTTGTCTCTTCTGAATCCTGCTCTCCCCTCTGTTCCCTCCCTCTTCTAGGTAACCTGCTCATCTCTCAGTCTGTCTGCAGGAATATCTGCAATAGTGCTACGGAATGTCAGAGTATGCTAATGAGGTGGCAGCATATGGCTCATACCTTATTTAAGCTCAGCCATCAGACAGACAGTGAGCCACTCAACTTACCAAGCATCCCGTCTCCCTACATGCCCCTGTTGAATCACAGCATGCTGATCTCTTAATGAGGCTCAAGCGTTATCACAATCAGCTCAACACACCTGGCAGGATCAGTAACTGTTACATTATCACTTCAATCTAAGCTGCAATGTAAATCCTTTTATAGTACAATATGCAAAGAGCATTGTATGAAAGTGCATTGTATGAATAGGGGTGTAAACCCTGATATGAAAGCATATGCACTCATACGCACAAGCTATATCTGTGTAGGTGCACACACTTTGGCACAAACTTTAATTCATGCATAGAGAGACATGCACACACATAGGCATTTACCCACTGACAGGCTGGTATGTAGCTCTATTCCATCATGCTGTGGTAAGCACTCTGTCACTCTGACAGTCTTGCTTTATTTGATGATAGGAGGGTACGACCTTGCCTATCTCACACAGTTAGTCACCGATTTACAAGTGCACACACATACACGCACGATTCACTGGCATGCCAGTGTAACAGTGACTGAGGCTGAAGTTTCATATATGATTCGTAGTGGAAGTGCAATATAAACTCAGCAAAACTGGATAGTCACACTATTCTACCTCAAGTTGCATTTTGCTGTTCTTCTTCTTATAATCATTATTAAGCTTGACAATGTATGTAATTATAGTAGAAATATTAATGATAGCACTAGTGTTAACAGCTTAGTCCAACAGAAATCACAGTGAAATACATTTGCATGTGTACCAGCCAAAGATGTTAGTAAATCTGTTTACAGGTTTGAGAAATCATTCTCATCATTCAACACGCATGCAAACAGATTTTATCACTAGATGCAGTTAATATATTTGTTCCCTTAAAGCATGTGGAACATTTTTATGCAGCCTGAACTTTGAATGACATAAAAGAGACCAAATTAAAACACTTCATTGTACAAATCAGTCCCTGAATAGTTTTTGAGATTCTGAAACCAGGACCTGGACGGTTTACTAAGATGTGTCATAACCTGTAAAAAATTGTTGAGAAAGTTGTGATGGATTCATGTTGCTGAAATTTCAAACTCTTTAAGTGTTACAAGGCCTTAGCTTTCTATTAAGAACTGCTCTGCTTTCCCTGAGGATTGCTACAGTACACTTCAGAACAAAGGGAAACAAATGGCTCTAACCAGTAAGATGCTGCGTGTGCGCACACAGTAAAATACATCTAAACCACACTTCCAAATATAACTTCAAACAGCTCCGTGTCAATGTTTGTTCACCTCGCTGTCTCTCATTCCCAAAAGACATAGTACTTCCAGTATACAGTCTCACTTAAACAACTATGTTTACTACAACTCACAGATGTTTGATCAAACGCACTCTTTGAGAAAGTCTAAATATCTTTCTCCATGTTCCATCTACGCGTTTCCATCTTTTTAAGAACACAAAATCCTCTAAAAATATTACTGTACAATGACGAGAGTGCCAGATTCGCAAAACCATAACATAAACAGGTCAGACGTTTGTCATCTATAATCGCAATGTTTTTTTGGGGGGGAGTTTGAAGCACAATAAATTGCACAACAAAAATGTAACACGCTGTATCTTTATGAGCTGGCTGTTCATTTTGTCTTACCTATACTGTACTGCTTTATATCCCATCTTTATGGTATTTTATCAGGTAAGACATCTCAGCATCAGCAGATATCTTAGATTTACATATTTTAGTTATAGTTACACTAGCTTTTTAATCTCTAACCCTGCTATTATGGCTCCATCTACTTAGCTTCGTAAACAAAAAGTGTCACCATGATTCATTGGATATATTTCAGTTTTGTTGTGTCTCTCAATGCTCCGTTTTAGTGGTTTTCTTTGTCTCGCTCCCTGCTTCATTCATCTTCCTTTCAGCACTACCTGTTGAAATTCTCACTTCAAGTATGACTAATTAGTATTCTGTTTTTGAAATTAAAAAAACAAAGCGTAAAAAATGATGGACTTGTTTTCAAACAGGTCCTCTTGAAACTTGTTCTTAGGATCTGTTTGCTCTTCTGTGATGAAACTTTGATACACAAGATTCTTAAGGCAGTACAACCGAAACCACTGATAGTGTTTGGGAAAACAGTATGGAACCACATTTGCAGGATGACCCCGCAACCGATATTGCAGTTAGAAAGATTCGTGCTCAGTGAATTATTCTTATTTTGGGGACATTTAGTAAAAGCAGACAAAGTGAACAGGTCTTCCATTTCTCTGTTTCATTTTCATCTTAATTACTAGGATTATAATTACAACCCTGGTAAAAATGTAGTGCCTGAGTGAACATTTCTATTTTAGTTGGATACACATACAGCTTAAGAGCTTTGTGTGCGTGTGTGTGTGTGTGTTTTCCTCTGACTCACTGTCCAGCCTCCTCCATCTGTGGTCATGTCACAGTAGACCTGAAAGCCTGCGGGGTGGTGAACAGGAAACACAGAGTAGATGCCATCCTCTCTCTGACCACTGGCATACAGATCACCGCAGTCACGGGGACGCGAGCCTAGGGAGAGGTGAAATAAATTAGGTCCAATATGGCTTGCAAAGGCAAAGAGTGCTTGGAGCAGTAAAGTGAAATCCGTAATAAAGAGAAGATGAGGAAACCATGAGATAACACTTGTCACTCCCTGTCTTCTGTCTACAACCAGGCACTATAGAGGCATATAAGTACATTAAACTTGAAGGTGGTTCTGTGTTGTGAAGTCACCCTGTCAAAATGAAACCTCAAAGTGTTTGCTTACTCAATTTTCTGAACTGTTTTCCAAAAGGATAGCTCTTGTAAAGGATAGAATGGCTGTGTTAAGAGGGAAGACACAAAAAAGATAGACGATGAGACGGATGGGCGGGTGATAGATGACACAGTGGGAAAACAAAGTCGAAGTGCGGCAAAGATAAAACCACAAAAAAAAAGATCGAATGGAAGTAGGTCAGAATAAAGACAGAAAGGCACAAGGGTGATACGCAGACATGATGCCACAGAGAAGAAGCAGATATATAGCACAGAGGCACAGATTTGAGATAACACAAGCTGTAGGAGAAAACAGAAGACGTATGGAAGTCAGAGAGAAACTTAGAGAGGAGATATATACATTTGAGTGATACAACACAGACACAGATGTAGAAAGTCTGGAACGAGTATATAAAAGAGAGATGGAGAGAAAATTCAAGAAGAGTTTGTGCATAGGAGAAGTGACAGAGACAGGGAACTTGTAAGCTACAGCAGAGCAGAACAGTAGCCTCCTTGTCTGTGACTGAGAAACCCATCTTACACAAGGGATACAAAATCTATTCCCCAGGAAGCAGGAGAGGAACTCTGTGATGAGGACAGTGTCATAGATTATGCATGCCAGCCTTCACCGGGTCAAACTCCTGAATTTAAAACAGCCAGGAGAGTTCTTGAAAAGGCCATACAAGATTTTTTTTCTATAGTCCCTACACGATATGGAATGTTTGGTCTCCCCGAAGCTTTTCCATTTCTCTGTGTAAGCCTCGACTAATAAGCTCCAACTTTCATCATCATCACACATAAATGGTAGCATTTCCCAGCTCTTCTTTTCATTACAGGAAACTGAAGCTGTCCAGGTTCCATGGGACATTAAAAAAAGACACTATCATAATTATTTAAGAATTTGGTCCTGTATAACAAAGGCTTTCAAAGAAAGGAGAGACATTCTTCTTCCATGGACCCCCCCTTATGATTGTACTGTTACTCCAGGTCCATTTTAGCCTGGCTGGATTGCACACATATTAAGAATTTTGATCTCCCGTTGTTTGGTAATTCGTCCACACTGGGTACCATTCCATTACACCGAGCAGACTTCAGAGCTGAACATGTAACCTAGCTGTCTAATTGACACGATGTGTCACAAAAAGTTTCTGGTCATGGCCACAGCCACTTCTTCATATTACTTGCATCATTTTTGTTGTCAGTTTGCCAGTCAGCAATTACTCCTGTCATTTCAGGGGCTGCTATTGCTTCCAGCCCTGCAGTAGGTGATAGTTCTCAGTGTCATCAGTGTTTCCCACCTTCACCCATCACCTGATACCCCACCTGTGCACCAGACAGCTCTGCAGCAAATACAATACCGACCACTTTGCCTTAGTTATTTGCCAGATAGTCTGTGGTGCATTTTGCTTCATTATCCAATCTACCTGTTGCCTGTTTCTGTATGCAAAGGCCATTTGGTCTCATTTACATCTGGTATTAACATGTGATCTGCATCTGGATACGTTCTCAGGACCATAACATCTGAGCCATGTGTTTTTGCAGTAAGTCTTCACTTCTTGCAAAAGAAGACCTGCTAGCTACTGCTGGTATTTGTACCTTTACCTTTTAAGAAGTGGAGTTAGGTGGCCTTTTTGAACTTGGCGCTTTGAACTAACTTTCTAAAGAATCTGGTCATGCTGTATGGATTACGTTTACGTCTGGCTCAGATCTAATCACAACACCAGCCAGACTATCTTCAGATGTGGCCTGGTTCTGATCACAGAGATTTCTGTGTACTTTTGCACCTTATATTTTTCTTATCAACATACTGGGCAGATAGCATGCATGGGATATTTGCCTGCCTGTCTGTTTTGGACAGACAATTACTAGCACAATAAACGTAGTTTTAACTGAACCTGCCTGCTTCTGAGTCCTGTGTTTGAGTCCCTTCCTTGCAACACTGAGCCTTTATTTTCCCACCTGTAGATATGCACTTATTTATGACAGCGTACAGTTCTATTATTGAATAGTCCCCCTGACTGTGTGTCCACAGGTCCCAGTTTTAAAATAACTTCTCTTTGGTAATCTTAGCACTTCCTACACTCTGATGTTCCCTAAAATACTAAAACAGTTAAAGGACAATGCTGTTGAATATTCTATATTTTTCTTACCATCGACAAATGAAAACACCAAAACATATATTCCGAAGTTTCTGGTTCTTGGAAATATATTTTATTAAAAGGCTGACAATGACCCTAAAACAGGTGGGCACGGTAGTTTCTGGCAAATGTCACTCAAAAAGAATTACAATAGTACATTTGTTGGGGACTATTTTCAGCCGCAGATTGGGTGCAATATTGAGCACTTATAGCAGCAGGATGTGGGAGTGACTCAGAAGACAGCCATTGTTTATATAGGAACATGATTGTGACCCATGGTGATGCTGTTTTCTTTTTTTTTTTTTTTGAGTTTTTTTTAATACAGAGATGGAGACGTATATAGAAATCTATGGCAATGAGTAATAAGGTAAAGTATATCAGGCACAGTAGAAACTGGACTCATTTCAATGCACCCTGTCCACCTAGCTTCACCTAACACTGTTCATTTAGTGGCAAACCATGAATACATGTCCTCTATCTAACTTTTATTTATGCTTTAGCTTTCGTTCTTTTGTTTTAAAGTGCATCACTTATAAAACGGAAAACTTATATCGCAGTGAAAATAATAATGTGTCAGACCAGTATTTATAATATATGCTAACTGCTGACACAAGATATGAACTTTGACCCATAAATCCTTTCAGTGGTATGCTCCTATAGTTGCTTCAGTGGAACAGACACATATGCACCCAGCTATACAGAGTCACAGACATAAAAAAAAAAAACTGAGGGAACTAAGAAGGAGCTGTTGAGTATGTGTGCATAGAGTTGTTTGGGCCATATGTCAGAATGAAGGGGGAAGCTATGCAGCTCATAAAGTGACTAATGATTTTATTAACAATGGGGAACAATAGACTCATCATTACTATTACTATAGAGCCAGAAAACGCCAAATTAAAGATAGAAGAAATAATTTCACAGCCGGACTATGATACCTACTGTGAGATAACACTTCTGTTATGATCTAAGGATATTTTTTTTTCTATTGACTGATTTATTATTTATTGCCACTCAGAATTCTCATATGTTTCAGGTAAGTGAGTAAAGGCAGGAAACTTCTGGAAGGTAGTATGACATACAAAGCTGTGAACAGATGATTTATCCACCAATGTGGATGTTCAGCACCATGGACAGAGCTTAAACCAGTCTATTCACATCGTCCTACAAAAACCTCATATCTCCAAAATCACAACTCTTTATGAGTTAAGAAAAACAGCCCTGTTTTCTCAATCTGAAATTATGTGTATTGGCACGCTTCTGGAAACCAGTAGATCCGCTGATGTTTAGAAATGAAGACGGGCAGGGGAAAGAAAGAGTAGAGTTACTCCAAAAAAAGACAGACGCATATTCAAGCTTTCAGTTTTACTTTCAAACCATGTCAGGAGAAGGCAGAAATTTTACAGCTGAAAGGTAGCAGGTGTGCCAGCTAATTGCTCAGTTGCATCAATTAAGCTGATAATGTCACTGGCCTGAACTGTTTGCAAGGTAGGATATTAATAAGACACCATACGTCAGAAAGCTTGAAAATATACTTCTACGATTATGTCACATTCCAAGCACATTATAGTGCCCTCATGTTTGTAAATATATGAAACAAAATGTGAACAGACTTTCTTACTCTGTTATTGTATAGTGTATTCTATACATGAATGGCCTTCACTCTGTGCTCCTTGGCTAAGGCAAATCCTACAGGGGAATGCCACTGGGTATACTATGCCCGGGTAAAAGCCTTCCAATGGGATGATGCCTCAGGCCCTTCTCTGCCTCTCAGTAACACAGCCCAGTGGATATGCAAGTCATTTTTCGTGTACAGTAAAAAATTCCAAGGCCACTGGATAATGTGGATGGGATGTAGCTCAGGGAGGCATACTGATATCACCAAAAGAGGTTGGGTTGGATGAATATGTGGTAAGATGGATGACAGACAGACCACACTGGAATATAATTTTACAGGATTGTGGTGTTGGGTTAACAGACCAAGGGGTCACAACATGGAGCCGAATACAGCGGCAGAAGGTCAAACATACTGGTAGCCAGTGATGAATGTATGAATTACATACACAGAGACAGAGGGACAAATTGAATATCAGACAGACAAATCTACAAAGAAAGAAGACAGAATCCAGTCTTTTCAGACAGGTACATATAGTCAAGCCACGCCTCATTTCTCTTACCATTGGAGCAGCCCTTGAAACGGGCCCCTCTGACTGGTGCCCTCTGCAAGTCGGCCTTGACGCGCGCCTTCAGGCCCACATTCTCCTTCTGCATGGCATTAAGAGCATCACTCACTGAGTTCACTACCTTCACCATGTTGATCTGGCTGTCTGACAGCAGCTGCAACACATACACAGTTGGAGAAAAGAATGTATATTTAGTTATTACAGTTAACAACAGTGTAATTAAACTTGCTGTTTGTTGTTTAAACTTGCTGTTTGTTGTCTTTTAATTGAAAAATGACTGTGCATACTTTTCATTTCCTCTTAATATTTCTCAAAGTGTAGCAAGGATTTTTAAAACCTTCCAGCAGACTGTTATTTCATTACATGTATAAAAATGACCTATTAGACATATAAAGCTTTCTTAAAAGTCATGATTTCTTAAAGCTCTCAAAATGTTCATCATATCAAACCCACTTTTGATGCCTTTAACAGTTAGCATTTATTCTGCTATAGCCATTAAACTGAACTGTCACAGGCAGGGTCCGCCATTCCTGCACTGGGTTGGTAAAATGGTATTTCAAAGGAGACACATTTGTCAAGTATTGACGTAGATCTGAGGAACAGAACAGCCCGTACCAGGCATGTTGAAAAGGAAGCATATTTGCGTAAGTACAAGTATAGCTACAGTGACATTAAGAAGACATCCATTTTTCATCATGGCTGAACAACTGCGGAAATACATGAATTGCTCATCTTCTTCTGTTGTATTTCTGACTGAGTAGCTGCACCAAGTGTGTTTTCGGCCCACAGTAATCGATGAACACATCATTTTGCATGGATCACTGGGACTTGTATTATTAAAACATTCTTAGTGTGCCCACCAGTAACCATGTGTGTTGCAAAATCAACCTGAACTAATATCCTAAGGAATATGTTTGAAGATTCTGAGAAGATCATGAGAAGGATACCATCTGAAATTTTACAATACAGTGATAATCGCTGTGATGTTAGAACACACCAGATTCATTTAATCCATTTCAAAGTTCCCATGTTTTCTTTGTATCTTCTATATTCGATACCATGTTGAAGGCTTGGTGATTTTCAGCAGCAAACTCAGGTGTCAGAGCAGCCTTGAACACACAAGCAAGGACAATTTTCAAAGCAGTCTCAAGACCATGTGACTTTGAAATAAAAAAGCTATAATGAAAAAAGCTATAAAGTGGAAACCAAAGGCTACTCTACTCTGTACTATATGTATATTACACTCATTTTGTAGTTAATGGGTTACAACATACACTATATAACCACTGATACAGTATAGTCCTTTAGGGACCTTAAGAAACACACAAGTGCAAAGACTGCCCTGTGCAGCATAGACACCACATGGTACCCCATCCCATAATGCACCCTGGCAAATGCTGTGAAATACACAGAGCCCTATGGGAAGCCTGGTGATGAATGTGTGTGCTAAGACTAGCAGAGAGCAGGGTAACCCCTCTGATCTGCTATGGTCACTTGGTTTCCTGCAGCCCTTCATGTGCTGTTCATTGCAGAAAGGTCATTTTCACACACTGCCCTAGTTGGCCGATGCCTATACACAGCCAGGTGTTGGGGCCCATATATGTACACACTATACTTTTGAAGGCATGAGAAATATTGGTCTTCCTTATGCTCACGCATAAGCACAAACTCTCTCACTCTCCTACTTTCATTTTCTTCCAGTCACTCTCATACACATGTGCACTCACAAACACACACAAAGACCTGCAGTGTTCAAAGTCATGTACAGTGTAAGGGGCTCAGAGTCTTCTTTCAAGTGTACGTCTGTGCAGCTACATTAAGGTGTCAAAACTGCACTAGACAGAAACCCTAGTGGCCTTTCTCAGGTTCAATAAGTATGCTACACATCTCTGAGGCACAGAAAGCTGCACTGCAATCACATTACATGGACACTGGAGCTTTGACCCATACACTCAGACACAAACAACAATACACATTTATGTACAAAGAAAACCACACACATACATACACATCAGGAATGGCCCATTGTGCACAGCAGCTAAGCTGGATACAGCAAAGAAAACAGGGTTTTCTGCTTTGTGAATGTATCATTGACAGCAGCTTTTTTTCTGTATGTGTGGAGCAGTAAGGCAAACAGAACTTTAAAACGTTTAATATTCAAATGTAGGTGTTGTTTAACAGATCTAAGGCGGCCTCGTGAAAGGTCCCTCTTTAACCTCAACATGATTTGCACATTTAAAATGCAGCACACCTGCACTCCAAAAAAGTTTTTTTGGTTGTTACTGTAGTTTAAATGCAGTTTGTTTTGATGTTTTGTGTCTAAGCCTAACTGCATTACACATGGCTGAATTACTTTACTGAAGCACACAACAAGGTATGCTTTTTGTTGGCCTGAATCTGATGTTAAAGACATGTTCCCTATGGGGTAAAGTCACAGAACAGAGAGGCACTGCAAGGCTGGAACTGGCAAGTTAGTAAAAAGTCATTCAGTCACCATCTGCCAACGACATCTTCACCTCACAGACTAAGGCTGTCCAGTCAACTGGAGCCTGGAGGAGCAAATGGGAAAAGTGAGAAGAGCCATAAAGTCACAAAAAGCCCTCTTTTTCCTCTTGACTTGTGCAGACCTCACTGCAAATGAGTTGAAAATAATAAATTTTTTTCTCAAGCACATTTGTAGTATTCCATGACGTCACTTGTAAATCCAAGTAACCAATAGGAAATGTAATGAGAAAAACTTTGATCTACTGCGCTTTGCTGGACCTCTACCAATCACTGCTTGGAAAGGACTAGTTTAAATAAAATAACACAGTATGTAATGTCTTGTTTAGTCTTTAATTAATCAACAGCTATTTTCATAATTGATTTATTGGTTCAGTCGAGCTAAATGCATTGACTGTTAACCCCATTCTTTCTCTTTGTGCTGCACTGTGCCAGCCATGTAGCTACCAGCCACCTCTCTGCTCAGATACCTTCTCATCCTGCATTTTAGAGCACCCCACCATCTTTTTCATCTGTCGGCAGCTGTGATGCAGATGCACATCTTCATCTCCTCTGACTCCTCTTCAGGAGCCTCTGGGTGGCTAATTGTTTTCCCTGCATGTTGTTTCTCTGATACCGGTAAGCTACAACTGAATGGGGCTTTTTTCCAAAGAAAAATGCTAGCAATACCATTCTAGATTAACAGGATAAAAAGACTGTATATTCTCCCTTGTTATACTACGTATTCCAAACTGCTTCTTGCCATGGTGACATACACATAAATACATTCTTCTTCTTCTTTTACTGTCTCTGTGGGGGACACTCATTGACATAATGCATTCCCTAGCTCCTTACCTTAAACCATCACAACTAAATGCCACACCTTAACCTTTTCCCTAACCCTAATCTTAACTTAATTGTTACCTTTACCCTAAAACCAAGTCTTAAAACTCAAAAAGCAGTCTCTACCACTGGGGACCTCTGTTTTTATTCCAACAGTGACACGGGTCTCTATGGGTTAGTGTGTGTTCAGGTTTTAGTCTCCACTGGGATGTAAAAACAAGCCCACATGCACACACAGACTCACAAGGTGAAAACAATGTCAGCCCCAGAGTCGCTGCTGGTGATAAATGATTACCCTGACGATGGACAGAACCTTCACGCATATAGGGAATGTTTTCAAAGCAAATCTGATTCATAACGTTTAGAGAGTCTCTCATCTTGGATCAGGCTTTTGCCCGTGCATGATTTAGTGTAGGAGTTGGGGCAAAGAGTGCAGCTGTGAAATTAAATCCTTATTAATGAAATAAAGCGGTGGAATGAACCTTTATTGTTTCTGCACACTTATTGACCTTGGCTCCCTTGAGCAATAACCCCTCACATATGCATCAATATGTATTGTATTCCATTTGACACTTGTTGTCACTTTGTTGTCACATATATGTTTTGACACATACGCATATATGTGTTGATTACATTACACATCTTTGCTTAGTTGAATTAAGTTTCCATTTTTTATATGACTTTTATTATTATCCACTCTGGTTGAGGTTTTGAAGTTACTTGTATCACATCTCTAGCTAAAACAACGCAACAAGTGAATTTAAGTTTCTCAAGTACTCAAAGGACTTTGTGTTAACCAGAATGAACATCTTGAGGCAATAGGATTTTCTGTTCAACAGTAGCAGAGCTTTGCCCCTAGATCCTTAGCAGAGGTTGTGGGTGTTGCATGTCCAAAACATTAATATTCCACAGGCACATAATTCAGTTAAACTGTGACCCACGGCTCAAGGAAATCAGTAAGTCATGATCTTCCTCGAAGCCTATACCTTCTTGAAATCTTTTCGCAGTCAGACACTGTACAAAACTGAATGTCAAGCCAGTTGAATATGTGAACTACATTTTATGTCAGATGGACTCTACCCCTTCCAATTTTTTAATGGCAGAGGGCATGAGTCCAGGTCACCAAACCCCAGCTCACCCCGCTAGTGGGCATTATACATCATTGCCTACATTCCATATGCACGGGACTGAAAGTGCTGATTGTGTGTGTGTGTGTATATATGTATTAACAACTTTTAATGTATGTAATGTAGCAAAAGTCTGCAGTTGCCACCAAAGAGACCTTTAACAGAACACCACTTAATAAGATCTCAAGCTTCAGACTGTGAGGATGTAAGTACTTTGAGTTTTGGGTAATTAGGATTTGGTGTTGAAAATTTTGATTGAATTTACATAAACTGTGATCCTGACCTGATGCTCCTTTTGTAAATATAGCAACAGTTCTGTTTCTCTCAACAGGAAGCAAGGCAAACAGCAGACGCTTCATTTTTTAAGACTTAAAAACTACTGTGTGTCACTGAGGGAAGGTAAATACCAGTTAATTAGGGACTCAGCTTCTTTTTAAATGTAAATGCTTTTGTGACAATATTCAATCTGGCTCATGACACCATCGTAGCACCAAGACTACACTAATGAAGGCATAAAGTAACATTTGTCTGAATGCCATTTCAGGAACAGTATCAGGCCCTCGGGTTGCATCTCAAAATCATAGGCTATATCGCTGCCATTGGTGTTCATGAATCTGTGGAGATCAAGCCATGCAGAGTCCCTTGGGGGTCAGTTCATGGGCATCTAATTTTCTGAGGTATCCGAGGGAGGAGCAAAGACGCTGATTTACTGGGACACATTAGGTATAATAACTAATTAAAATAATACACAGTGCAGACTATAGTAACAAGAATATGAAGTGATTCACTGGCAAAAAAAAAAAAAACAGGAAAATAAAGCCCAAGTCACAATAACAATTATTCACTTTACAGCACTGACTTAATATGAACATGTCAGTGTTTGTATTGATATGTACACTGTTCAGAATGACAACGAGATGGACTCGAGCCAGAACAAAATTGAGGCCAGACTATCTATTCTGTCATACTTTGGGTCTCCAATAAAGGAAGGAAGTGGAATAAAGAGATAAAAATTAACATTATATCTCTTCTATAGTATTATAGAAGAGATCTGATTTAGTGCTAACACTGGCATCATGCCTCACCTTGTCAATCTGAAACCTGACCATCAGCTAAATGTATTGATATGTTTCACTGTTTTACTTGTCTTTCTCCCAGCAGTGTGATTTATTTGAATGCAAATGCGTATGCTTTGGTGTACCTTTTCTATTTGAGGCTGCAAGTTGTTAAAAAAAAAAAAAATTATACGTCGGTTTTTAAAAAATCTAAATAGATTGGCCATAAAGCCAGCGCAATCAGATTCTTCTGCTACCCACCTAAGGGGCATGTGGAAGGGTTTCTGTCTATGTGGCAGGGTGAAACGGTTCTTCAGGGGGCTGCAGTGCACACAGAGCCATTATTAACACTGGCACAGTCAGCTCTGTGTCATCGTATAAATCAGAAGTCCTGGCCACAGGTGGCCCATAGATCACACAGTCACACCATGGTGTCAGGCAGAAACAGCGGATGTGCACACCACATGCCTTGCCTCCAAACAGAAAATCAATCACCTGGAGCTTCTGGGCTGCCAGCACCAACCTCCACTTAGCCTCAGTGCCCACTGCACGATGCCACCTACACCACATTAACAACTGTAAAGGGACTGGCCCTCTTTCTGCTTCCATTGTGTTACCAATCAGCACCCGTGGTTTCTTATCCCACGGAGGCAGAGCAGACCAATGCAATGAGTTTTTGAGTGGTTTCTAAACAATGTTGAACCCTGAGCTAAAGAGGTCTGGCTTAAAGAAAGGATTGGCAGGAGCGGAATGCATTCAGTTGTTTGAGCTGGATGGCTGGCAGCTATGAAATCTATTTGCTGCAGAATAGAGAGACTGTGCCTGATGGGCCAAAATTAAGAGCATGTAGTGTAAAGATTTTCCACGCACATTTAGGAAATGTACTGTCAATAAATCAGTGTGGACAGTGTGAAACTAAAGGGGGTCTAATTATGTTTTCATCTAATGAGAAGTCTGTCTTACACATCTAGGGAAACATTATGTTATCTTACTGAATTAATGTGCAAGTTGTTTCGTTTCCTGAATCATGATGGGCATTTCTTCCCCTGTGACCTCATCTTCAAACACTAGACTGAGTGAGTTACTGTATACTCAGTGGAACATGAGCCCTATTTGCGCTTTAATCTAGCCGTTACTTAGCGTGTACAGTGTAAAGAGAAATTAACATGGTCGAGTTGGCATTGGATTAGTGAATGAGGATGTTCTGACTGCGCAGTCAGGAAAAGGAGGGGACAAAATAACACCAACCTCTCACGTCCAATGAGCTGTCACACATCTTAAGTTGGTTTCACAGTCAATACATATTGATAGATGCTTCACAATCCAGTCCTCCAGCACCTCTGTGCAGTACTTAAAGTCATGAATTCACTAGTGAGTCTTGCACACTGGATTCAGTTCATCTGTTTTTACTGCTCAACCAATCAACAACTAATTAAATTCTGCCATAAAAAAGAAAGGAACCAACAGGAAAACAAAAAAAAATTTAATTTCCACTCAAAAATATCAGACTAGCAATTGCGTTACACCACTGTGCAAGTAATAAAGAGAAAGGAGGCTAAAAAACATGTTTGTAAATTCCATCCAAATTAATTTGCTAGTGATTTTTTACCTTTGGCATTGTGTTTGTACTATGATTTGAACCTCTTTTTTTTCTTGTACATATCAGCTGGAATTACTTTGGATCGCTAGGCTGTTTCGAGATGAAAGCAGAATGAACTAGTTTGTAAGCTCAGTTTCACCAATAATAGTGAATAAAATTCAGAGACTGTTGGGTAGTTTCTCATGATAATAAATATGTGATAAAAAAATGTTATCATGTTGATGTCAGTCTTTTTGATTGTTGCAAATTTCAAATCTCAAAACTGTAAGAACAGATACTGTTGGCATTTATACTGTTTATGTGTGTAGTTTTCTCACCTGTATGAGGCGTGCCTGCTCAGTCTGCAGTGTGTTAAGGTCTTGCCCCAGGCTTCCTTGCCCCCTGCGTAAGGATTCATAGTCCATTTTCAGTTGCCCTGCATGGGCTGACAGCTTTGCCACCTCCTCAGCCAGACTGACAAGCAGAGCCCGATCCTGGCCTTTCACTGACTTCAGGTCCGAGTCATGGTCGGTTAGTGAGTGGAGCAGTGAGGTCTGCACGCCCTCCAGGCGCAAAAAGTTACTGTTATAGTCGGGACAGTTGGGGTCGATGAAGATGTTGATGCGAGAGCCGTCGCCTCTCTCAACAGTGACCAGGGCATTAGCTTCATCCTGATTGGTAGAGATGTGGGGAAGGCCATCAGACATAGGTGGGGCCTGGTAGTGATTCATAAAAAGGATGGTGCCGGTTACAGTGACAGCCAGCAGTACAGCCACAAAGAGCAGGATAGTGCAGAGCAGGTAGCTGCAGCTCATCCTCTGTGAGTAGGAAGGAAGGAAGAAAGGAAGAAGGGAGAAAGGAAACAATGAAGGAAAGCAGGAAGGAAGAGAAAAAGTAGATGTTAGGATCACAATTGCTGGAACATACATAATTACAGCATAACACCTGCCTCATTCAAAAAGAAATGACTTCCATCCATCACTGGGGATATTTTGAATGCCAGATGCTCAGTGCTCAATGATCTAACCATATTCCCATCTGTCAAAATGTAGTTCTGAATGATTTATGTAGCAACAGTATGTAAATTCCTTTAAGGGCCAGCCCTCTCGAATCTCAAAATTCTCTAAAACTAAGGAGAAACCAGACAATTTCTGCCCAAACACCCTGTGTGTCATTAAACAAGCGGTGGCGAGGCAGATAGAGGATGCAACCTTGAGACACTTCTGGGAAACACACAACGAAGGCACAAATGTTCTGTCTTTCTCAGACAGGAAGGAAAACAATAAGTAAAGAAAGTAAAACAAAAGTGACTTTGACAGCCAATAAGATGTAAATGAATGAATAGAGAGTAGAATCCTCTTAGACCTCTACCAGTAACATAGTCTCCATAAAAGGCCTGTATTATGGCCCTTTATGATCTACTGCCGTTTTTCCACTCAGGTCAAGAGAACTAGCGATGGATAAGAGAGACAATATGGCCCACCTATGCATGAATAACGCTGCTGAGCTCCCCCTTATCTTCCTCCAAATGAATCAGCAGCTGATCTGTTTCTGATTTTATTTCTACACTGGAGGATGTTCTCTCTAAAAGAATGTGTGGGCAGGTGTGTGTTTGTGTTATCTGTTTGTATGTGGAAGTGTGAGTGAGAGCAAGCTCATTAATATGTAAATTGGCTGTACGAACACAGTGAAGCACACTAATAGACAGCTAATGGTCTGCTTTACGAGAAAGGTTTATGGTTTCTTTAATGTGGAGAAAATCAATTGTGTTGTGCAGAAAATACTCCTATCCACTGTGTGGGTAGGGGTTTGGGTAGAAGACATAAAATAGTTGTAAGTGCCCAAACAGCTTGTCTGTGTGGGGGCTGTACCTGTGGTGTGGTATCTGTGAATAACAAGCATGAATGGGATCCACCATGTGGGACACACATGAACTCCCACTTTTCAGCCCACATATTGCTGGTCTGCTGAGGTGTCCTGTCTGAGACCTGAGGATGATTCTTCACATGGGCCTCAATTGTAGCCCTCCTTATTCTAATCATAAGCACCATTAAATAACAAACAAAGGTTCATGTGAAGCCTGGGGTTGGTTTTCTCACATTAGCCTTATTTGTACCCCACTGACTTCATTCACAACCCACATGGGCAGACCATATGAGGCCCAGAGCCAGTGAGCAAATCTTGCTGAGCTTGGTGAATCCCTGCTGAATGTCTGTGCTTTTTCTGAGCAATATGTTCACAAAAAATAAATAAATAAATTAGACTTTAGCAGCGACTTCAAAAATCTAACCAGTGACACAAGCAACACACCAACATGGGCCTTCTTGTAGGATCCACTGAGTACACTGATTAAATTCATGCATTATTGTTTTTCCGCGTCATCCAACTTCAATGTGGCTGCTATTTTTCTGGACACTGGCACTGTCACTGAAAACTGCCCCTAGGCTCTGTTTGTCCAAATGGGTTGGAAACTGTGCACACACACAGACACTAGATCCACTACATGTTCTCATGCCACTACAAATTCCAATGCATATGCACAAGCACACACATAATTTGAACACAACCCTTTCTGCCAAATACTTGCAACACACAGGCAAGCAAATTCACATATTGCACATGAAAAAACTGGAGCACTGCTTTGTCAGAACCTTCCCACTCCTCCCTGTTTTCTCGCCCAAATACATCATCACAGAGAAGAGCTTCAGGGGAGTGTTGCCGCACATAACACTTTTTGTCTCCTTGCTCTAACTCAACATGTATACCCTGACTGCACTACGAAATCTCTCCTTGCATGTCAAACAGTGTTTTTAGTTTTTCTTTCCTCCTGTGTATGTGCAGGTGCAGCTGAGTGATTGTGACTCTGTGACTGGGCTTGGCTATACGTGTGTGTGTGTGTGTGTGTGTGTGTGTGTGTGTGTGTGTGTGTGTGTGTGTGTGTGTGTGGGTGGGTGGGTGGGTGGGTGGGTGGG
>JBBMJY010000008.1:15462473-15494791 GCA_037833715.1 Toxotes lorentzi | reverse complement strand
GTGTGTGTGTGTGTGTGTGTGTGTGTGTGTGTGTGTGTGTGTGTGTGTGTGGGTGGGTGGGTGGGTGGGTGGGTGGGGGGTGTCTGACATGGTGTCTGTGCTCTACATAATGTGTATAATGGCCTCACTCTGCAGAATAGCAGCAATGTAACATTAGAACACTGAGCTCTACCGCCAGAAGGCCAAGACATCAGTGGAAGCCATCATTGCCACGGCACTATATTCATTGATAGCAGAGTGATTGTTAACTTAACATGGAGAAGATATATGATGGCCCCATTATGATGAGAGCGAGACACACACAGAGCTCCGAAACATCCACGCACTTCACATACAAGAGTAGCGTATTTTATGTAGTTTATCATGAAATTTATAACCAGCACAAAATGATGTCCACTGATGCTAACCTTTTATTCCTCAAGGTTTAAAGTAGTTTCTGATTCTTTAAGGAACAAATTTGTACCCATTCAGCCAAAACTCAGATCAGTTAAGGTAATAAGGTATATTGTTATTTATAGGTACCTTTCCGTCACTTGGGTTACAAATTGTACTTGTGATGGTACAACAGGTAGGGACACAAAAACTGGTCTCATAATGTGTTTTCATTAAGGTAGTAGCCCAGTGACAATGTTTTGTGCTCCAAAAAAAATTCTATTCTTCTGTTGTTTTTTTTTCTGATGTCAGACTGACATAAAGTCAGTGAGAATGAATTGAAGAAAGAAAAAGTCAGTGTGATAATTAGGATTGGAGTTTTTGCTGCTGCCTCATTTGCCTTACAACCTGGTTCATGTCCCAGCGGTACACACAATCTCTCAACTCAGTTCAAGAGTTGTAGTAGGGTAATGACACTGAGAATAGGATGCAAGCAGCCTCTTAACACAGTTTTTTATACAAGTCTCTCAATCTCGCAGCAGGAGCCCACTCTGTAATTAGTGGCTGACTTTCAGATCCTCTCCTGTTTCTACTCATACCACACTACGGGATTTGAGAGGACAACAGGGGAATTCTGATGGAGAGATAGAAAAAGGAGAGAATGAGAGAGAATTCCTCTCTATGGAAATGATGTTGTCCTCCCACACAAGAGCACTGGCAGACAGTTCTTGGACAAAAGGCTTTGTCTGCTCATTAGATAAACAGGAAACCAACAAGGAGTCTTGCAAGCTGTCTCTCTCTCCCTCTCAAACACAAGTAAACACACACGTCTACGGACACAAACTGATGTACACACAGGAAGACATTCAAGTTGATGCTACCCAACTAATGCACACAAAACAGACATCTTCAAATGCTGAACTGGCACATATATGAACAGCAAGCCCGATTCACAAACTCACAATTTCAAAAAGACGGAATTTGTCCAATTCCACTTCCATTTCATTCATCTGGAGCTTGAATATCACTTTCACATCAGTATTCAATACATGGCTTCTTGTACTCAGGCTCTTTTTCCTGGTGCAGCCACGATCACTCTGTTCAAAGAATCTGCAGGCCCTAATCCCACCTAATTCTTCTGTGTTTGGGTCCTTGAGCTGAGGTTGTGCCATCGCTGCTGCTCGGTGGCAAAATGTAATGTGTAATATGCAATAATCCTTCACACTGCCATCACCAAAGCAGCGAGAAAGAGGATTGCGATGAAAATCGTCATGAGTGATACCTAATCCTCTCTGCAGGTGAGCAAGTCACTATTCATAGTGTACCCCTGTTTTCACTGAAAGGAAGGTGGTGGAATATATAGACAAGAGGACATTTAGAGGATTTAATGGCGGGATTTAACATACATAACACCGCATTTTATCAGTTTTAATCATTTCCATCCATCCAACCAGTCATCAATTTTGGTCCCATTTAAAATTTGGTATTCTGAGTCCGAAAAAAAAATGCTTACAATGAAATAAATGATATAACACAGTATATTTCTTTTCCAAATAAACTTTTTTTTCTGGTTTCAACAATATGACACATTCATTGCAATACAGCCCCTAGAGAAAATAAAAATAAAGCAGGTTTTCATGTGTGCATGCATGCATACTTGCCTGTGTGCTCATGTTAATGTTGTGGTGACAGGCCCTTACCTTGGCTGGGGTCTCCCTGGCAGTTTCTGAGTCTGACCAGCGATGTTTGAGCTGGGAGGAGCTGGGTACACACTCACAGAATGTCTGCATGGGACAAACAGACAGGGCCACCAGTGTTGGCGTTTGTTCAAGTCACATGTGCAATCAAGCATGCAAGCACATGCGCACAAACACACATACACGCATGCACAAATACACACGGAAAGACACAGGTTTTGGGCCAGTGATTAAATATCTGAAAAATCAAAGTACTGAGCACATCACATTTACCCTCAAATGTAATATCAAATCATTGGTAATAATAAAAACAGATAAATGGCGCTGGCTCTGATAAACTACAACTGCCTACACACATAACTGAACAATGACAGACAGATCCGAACAGGCATCTGTGCATCTCAAAGGTATCACTGAATTCAGTAGTTTATGACAGGGTCAATGCGTCTTCCCAGAGATAGCTTTGCAAATCCTCAATGCACAGAGTTTCCTTCAACTCCGAATAAAAAGGAATGGAGTATTTCAATAAATGCGAGTGGGTTCAGCATGTGTGTAGAGGGGAGCATTCTTCAATGCAGGTAAATGTGGGTGTTTGTATGCAATTTCTGAATGTTATGCCTCTTTGTGCCTGTATGTGCATTTGTCTGGGAGTAGTTCGAGCAGCTGCATAGATAAAAGCAGAGTAATTATGAAAGTGGGGGCTTTCTAACTGCTCTGGGAGAGCACGTCATTCCGTGACCTTAAACACCGCTGCTCCCACTGTGGAATTGCTCAATTAGCCCGGGACAATAACACCAACACAAAAGCGCACACACGTGGGCAAATATGCACACACACAACTGCCTACTTAAGAATGGATGCAGCAAACATTAGCAATTAATGTATCAGAATGTGTTCTCTAGCCGGGCATGCAGTCAAAGTCTGTGTATAAGCGAATGTGCGTGACTGAGACTAAATAAGATCTTTGTACTTGTTACATGACATGTATGGTTTTTTGTTTTGGTTTTTTTTTTTTTTTATCACTGGGGGCAGAAGAAACATCAGAACAAGCTCACTTTAGCAGATGCTGAAATTGGTTTGAAGCTCCTTAGAGCTGTAAAGTTAAGGCAGGTTTATGTTTCTGCACAGGATTGACGCAGAGCCCACGCAAGTGGCTTACGCCATTGTAGGCATTTGTATTTGTGAACTGGTGTGTCTACAACACTCAGCAATTACACCTCCAAAATGCTAGTTGGATGTGGGGTGTCTATACCACTGTGTTGAGTTTCTTTGTGTACTTCAAACAATGACAACTGAAACTAAGCGGCTCATGTTGGACTTGGAACTAAGATGTGTTGAACAACAGTTACTTTTACTGAAATTACTGCGACAGAGAAAAAAGACGTTGGAGGAGATGGTGGGTGCGACCGTTCAACCGCCCAAGGCAGTACGAGTTTAGCACAGCGTTTCTGTGCTTTTCTAGCTACTGAGAGACATGCTACCAAGTGGACTTATCACAGCTGTCGTGGTCTGCGTCGCCATGATATGTACACTGTCACATTGTCACAACCATTTCATGAGAAGAGGTAAAATATATTTTATTCCAACTTTATGGGCAACAGTGTAGTTTCACTTCTAGGGAGGTGAACGTCAGGCTACAGCATAAGCTACAACATTTGAGTCATTTGAATTCATGTTTAATTCAAATCATCTATCATCCTATCATATATAATATATAATATAATATAGTGTTTAGATGAGTGTGTGCATATATGCATTTGTGCTACAGTGGCTGTCTTTGTGTATGCTTTGTCAGTTGTCAGTGAGGTTGAATTGTGGTGTATGCGGCTCACATAGTCATTGTTATGATGGCTGACCAATAGTTCACCTCTTTGCTTTAAGCATTCATTCTCTTCCAAATGTAAGACAGCAGGAGAGGAAAAGAAGCAGGCAAAGGGGGGCTTGGGAGAGGAATGCTGAATTCTAATGAGCAGCCTTAGGGTCAGCGATAGAAATCTATGTCTGTTATGCCTAAAACATTGCAGCTGTGCTTTCCGTACACAGAGGAGCTACAGAGCTACCATTACTATATAAACACAGACTCCACAGTGATGCAGCTAAACAAACTAACAAGTCTGCTACACATTAAAGTAAACTGGAATGAGTATTTAAGTGTTAAAAACCCACTAACAAAAATAGGTACCTCCATTTTATACTGTTGCAGAAGTTCACAGGTGTGCTTGTGCACCATTGCAGACATGGAGCCAAAGGCATATCTGCGTGCTTAGTTGCAGGAGGGCGAAGAGACAGAAAAACATGCAGACTCACACATGAGCACATGCACACAGAACAAAGGTTGTGTGTTGCAGCTGCAACCCACTCAGATCACTGACACGCTGCCTTCCCATTACACTGAGCAGCACGTATCAGAGCTTTAGTTTGTTCATCCTCCTGCCTGCTAATGCTCACATTGGGGTTCTTTGCTGTCTGTGCACACAAACATGCACTCACACACTCACAGTGACACACCAGTATCTGTGGGGCTTCTTTTTGGCAGTAGTCCCGGTGTGGGTATGACTGCTTGGCAGTGTTTGTCTAGTCCTAATCTGGCTCCACAAGCTCCACCAGCAGAGAGGATTTACACTTAATAGAATATTTGGTCTTTTTATTTGTTGGACCTTACCCGCAGAATCCTATCTGATGAGCCACGTCTTAGAAGACAGGAAGGGCTCAGACTTATCCTGGGTGTGACTGAATGTCTACGTGCGCTCTTTTTGAATGAGTGTACCTACGTGTTTGCATGCGTGCAAGTGTGGACATAAATCTTCAAGGCAGGAATCCCAGCGCTATCTAAGAATGTTTGGATTGTTTGAATGTGCTGTTCTTGGAATATATTTGCTCACTTTGCTGAATACCTTTATGTGTAGATGTGTGCGTGTGTGTGTGTGACAGGGACTTTTGCAAGGTGTGTTTAAGCCTACTACTCACTAAGCCGATGGAGTGGAAGAGGCTTTGCACATATTCACTTGTGGGCTTACTAATCATTTAAGAGGACTTGCAGACTGCTAAATGAGGGGACAGAGACTGACAGCATGATAAAAAAAAGGGGGGGAAAGGGAAGCAGAAAAAGAAAACCACAAGGACATTTTGCTAAGTGTGTATTGTCTGTAGACACTGCGATGCTTTCTAAAAGCCACTAGGAAATAGAGGTGTTAACAGTGAGTAAATGAGTTTAGAGATGAACTCTCCAACATGTGTCATGTCATTACAGTACTGGGATAACTTTTTTCAGTAACAAGAAGTGTAAGGCATTAACGAACGAAATTCATTAATTACAATACAGTTGTTAATCCAAGTTTTGTAGGAAACACAGTCATTGTCTGGGTTACATTCAAAAGATTTTTTTTTCTGTAAATGAATGAAGTGCTACATTTATTACAGCGAAGTCGCCAGGTGGTGGATCAGAGTGGATGGCAGGGGTACAAAGCACACAACTGTCACCCCACAGACCGGGGTTTGCATCCAGAGTCGCATCTGTGGTTAGGTTTAGGCAACAAAAGCACTTTGGTTAAGGAAAGACTTTGCTTATGGATGTGGAAATGTCACAGTTTTGTTAGGGCTGGGCACAAAAACTACTCGGTTACTACTACTACTATTTGTGGGCTGGTTTGAAGTAAGGACTTTCTTAAGGTTAGAGGACCTTCATCCTCATGGTTACAATAAAAAACACACAGTTATGCTTGTGGAACAGTACACAACATAGGTTAAAACAACGATGCTGAGTGGATATGGTTTGATAAATATAAATAAATAACAGTGTTAAACTGATGAAGTAGACCACAATAGGACCAAGCAGTTTAGACAAAGCAGTATCATAACCATCACCACCTCCCCAATAAAACAAAGTGGAATTCAGGCAACAGTGACAAATAGAAGAATGTTGCATGGACTGGATATGATGAGAGAGATGTTTGCTTTGCCAGCAATCTATATTCTGTTCTGTTCTGTAGACCACAGAGATTTGGGTCTGGGTATTTCAGAGGATGCTGCCATTGTGGATGCGATGAGCACCATATCAGCTCCTACAGACTTCAAAGGGACTATTCCCCGTACAGCGGATGGCTGTAGACAGTGCTGGAAGGAGGGACACTGCTGTGATTTGGTAACAATACTAAGTACATGAGACAATATGAGACATCCAGTAATGGCAGATCCATCACTGGTCTGTTTTCCATGCGTTCTGTTCAAATTGTATTTATACTTTTTGCTTTTTGACAGAGTAAATAAGCAGGAAATAGCTGTGCATGTGTCTTTTTATGAGGCAATTTTTTTTTCTCCTTTAGTGATCACTTGCATCTGCTCAGAGATTAGCTATTTCAGAGGTGTAAACAAAATATCTTTCAGCACACCTTATCAAGACTGCCCTCTGGCCAAAGGAAAATAAACAAACACATCTAAAGATGACACAGTTAGAACAGGCAGTTAGTTAAGAGACCTAAACTGGAGAGTAATGCACAAAGTGAGTTAACGCTTGCCAAACTAAAGGGTACTGCTGTTTTGGATAGAGGATTCTGGAGTCATGGTTAACAGTTTAATAACCAAGAGATTTACAGGAGCTGGATTTATATTATGTCCTCAACTCCACTGGCCCAAGCAGACCAAGAAAAATTATCATGTGTTTTGAAGTTAGCACACCACATAAAAATCTGTGTAAATTCACAGAATACAATGAACTGCATCAGCTAAAATGTGTGCATGCAAACAGTAAGAGAAATGTTCTTCACCTTCAAAATAAGACAGCATGCAGAGAAAGAGGAGGGACGAGAGGCCTGCGGGAGACCAGGGAGATGAGTTCAATCCTAAGAGACAAATCACCCGCTCTACCCTCCACTGCTTGTCCTTGGAGCTCACACTGCAATCGGCCACACACAGGGAGTGAGCCTGTCACCCACTGTCCCTGAGACGCACGCACACACTGGAATGCAAAAACACATCACTGCAGCCGCTATTATAAAGCACACAATCACTGTGAGGTCAGAATGGCTGCTTTGTGAGCATGAAGTGAAACGGCAAGACTGAAAGAGAGCTTTCAATTTCATATGGGTGTTATGGCTTACATTGTTACCGCTCTTTTCTCAGGACGCAGATGATTCGAGGCTGCTCTAGTTTATGTTCCCTTATCTAATAATGCTAATTTATTACAACCTAGCTATGAGCACCAAATATCTAGACATTTAAAAACTCAACCACATGCCCATCTCCATATTTCTCCTAATTGTTACAACATGTTCTTTGATTGCCTCTTCCCCAGAGCTAAATCAGGAACTGTTGCTGTTGAGGACTGGGGAAACTGAATGCGATATTGGGTTATACAAATAAACCTGACTTATCTTGACTTGGAATTAAACTTTCATGTGCAAGACGCAGGCCAAGTAAGGATTTGAGTATGAGTATGCATACAACTCCAAAAACAAAAAACGCAGCCACATCAGCACACACACACATACAGTACACATTCAGCTGGGATTTATTCTAATGGGGGCTTATAAATGCAAAAGCAGCACTTCGGTGACAGTAAAATTCTTATTGCACCACAAGAGTCCTCCAGAACAGAATGGCCACCTTGCTGATGCTGCTTCAACACCCATAACAGAGATGTCTTTGTTAAATGAACATAGTCATTCCTACATGAAATAGCAAGGAGGTAATTGTGATGCTATTCACTTTTCCTTTGTCAGTAATAATCAAAATGATTCTCATCATCGCATCTTAACTTCATAGGCTTACATCTCCTTCATAGCTCTTTCCAGTCCCCACTTAAATTTCCCTTTTTGAAACTGCAGGCCACTTACAGCCCTGATTGCAGTTGCAAGCACAGTTAAGTGCACTAGCAAAATCATGCAAGCACAGGATCAAGACATACCTAGACACACAAACACCTTCACACACACACGCACCTTTCTGTGGTGCACGCACAGGCGCACACACACACAGACATGCTATTAAAAGACAAGATGGATCTCCATGCTTCAGCCATGCAATTTTAATAGCAGTGTGATAAGAAGGCAGACACTTCTTCTAACACGCAGAAATGAAGAGCCATCTCTCCTTAATGTATACATTTGCATATGTCGCTATGTGAAAGCTATACAGGTGCTCATAAATAATACATGCATGTTATGGATACTGGTGTCTACATTTCATGGTAGAGCTACCTTGCAAAATGACTTATGGTTGGAGCTCCAGTAGCATATCATGGCAGCGTGCGTGTACAAGTATGCGTCTCTATCTGTCTGCCTCTTTGTGTCCATCTATCTTTTTGTGTATGTCTATGTCTGTGACTGGATGCAGGCAATACCCTACATATTGACAGTTTGACCTTGAGAAAGAGATCAGATTTTGATGCCGATGGTGCGAGACAAATGTGATGTTTGCTCCTTTACTCACACTGTGAATATGTGTGTGTGTGTGTATGAATGAGTGAGTGAGTGTGTGTGTGCGCGCGTGTGTGTGCAGTACTTCATTTATGTGAAAAACTGCATGTATTTGTATCGGTGTGTGTGTGCACGTGTGTGGCACTGCGTGACCAAAGGATGTGTTGGTTGGGTGCTATCGGGTGGTAAGTGCTGTGTGTTCACTCTCTCCCCGAGGGGAGGTCGTGCTGTTGTGGATACTGGTCCTCTAAGGTCATGGGTTTCTATGTAAACTCAACTTTTCTACCATAGACTCATGTTGTGCTAACACAAACAAACAAACAAACAAACAGAAGGGTTCCCCTAACCTATCAAGTGAAATATCTCACCTCTCTATGCTTTCTATGCTGATCTATTTGCTCTGTCCTAAAAAGTGACGGTGACAGTTTTGTTTCTGACTCGAGTCTAGGCACCCAGCATGCCAACAGCAGAGCGCTATTCCTGTAGTGGCAGTGCTCGTAAATACCAAAAGCAATTTTCACAAAACAGCCTTCAGTATAATGAAGTTATTCTACATTTCTGTGCAAAATAACCTTTCCCATGCAATGGTCAATGAGTGCAGCATATACTGTAAAATGGGGATATGTGTGCATCATGAAGGAGCCTCTTGATGCAGAGAGTGGGGGGTTTGGCCACTGCTTTTTCAAGAGTCTGAATCTGCGACAGGGAAATGTTTATAAAATCATGTAACTTCCTGAGGATGAGTTAGTTTCAGTCTCAGTGAGAGTAAAAGAGTGCAACAATTGTCACTAACTGCCAGATAACTTTACATTGTAAAGTCATGACCTAGAAATAAAGTAAAGAAAGAGATAATGGCATCATGCATAAGACACTGCTACCACCACTATAAATAAATAAATGAAAGAAAGCTGCAAGCATCTATGCGCTGCTCTCCATTTCAGGAGGAAAGCAATGGAAAGCCACCTTAGTGGAAACTATGAATGTCAAAAAGAGTGTGAAATTAAGTACCAGGCAGATACACATAATAGAAGCATGTGCCATGTAGCTGTACTTTGGTTTTTTCTTTTCTTTTCTTTCAGAAAAACCGACAAAAACTGTTAATCATCTAAGCCCTACTATTTGAAGAAACTCAACTAAGCTTTTCATAAACTACATGAAGGCACATCCAGTGAATGTACTTGCCAAATTTTGTGTCATCCTGACCTGTGGTTCATGAGATTATTTTCCCCCTTTTTTATGTAGCTGCTCAGAAACTGAATTTAATGAGTGCTCATGGGAAAAATCATATGCATATATAGAAACAGATACATGCAGCCTTCACATTTCCTTACTGTTGGTTGAGGCAATACTGTGCAATATTATCCAGAAATTGTGCTGCCACTTAACACTTCATACACTAAAAGTCTTAACTTTCAAATAACTGGAGGAGATATTGTAGCACATTTTGAAAAGCTGTTGCATTAACAGTTGCTGAAAGCAGAGCTAATGCAACCCAAACTGTAGCCTAGAATGAAGCGCTGTGCTATACTTAAGAGTATTCTTCAAATAGAAAAAAGAACCGTGGCAGCTTTAGATGGTGAAATAGAAGAGAAGTGTAGGAGAGAGATGTAAAATTGATGTACACTTTATTCTGAAAAGCTATGATCTAGAGTCAACAGTCTGAATCCTTGGGACTCAGGAGCCGGCAAATATGAGAGCACAAGCAGTGGCTTGCTCCCTGGTTGTCTGTAAAAGAAACTGCCACAACTGACATTTTTTTTTTCCATGAAGGCAGTAAGGTAGTGTCAAAGAAAATGTAATCCATGTGAACACTCTGAAGAAGGCAAGGACTAAATCAAAGTAGAGTGACTGCATAAATAGACAAGTTGAGTGTGGTAAGCAGGTGCTAAATATCAGTCACGCTCTGGAGGTAACAGACAAGCTATTCACTATGTTTACCCAAATGGAACAATATAATTACTCAAATTCAGTTCATGTCTGACAGGTTTTTCATACCAACTTGCCACAATGTGTAGGTTCATAAGTTAGAGGCTAAAACTAAGAATTTTTTCTCTGTTTAGACGAGCAGTGGAGCAAAAGGAGTCTTAATGTGAGTTCCTACAGAGATCACACAATACTAGATTCAAGATGGTAACAGATCTGATTTGTGTGGATTCATAGAGTTGAGTAAAGTTGCAAATGGGAAATCAGCGTGCTATCAAAGCATTAAACTCAGTGCCCAAAACTACATTAGTTTCATTTCGACTAATTAACCAACACATTGCCCCAAAGCACATGCAAATGCTTACAGTCTACAGATTCTACATTTGTCACAAAGCAACTGTAAGAGATAATGGCAGACATGTTTATATGGTAGGTCCTTCCTGAAAATGTGGAAACTTTAAAACGAAAGACACACAAGAACTTAATTAATGCAGTCCTCTGCTGACAATTTCTCTGGAGTTACGAGATTAAACCACTTCATTAGTGTCTAGAGAGACAACAGACAGATGAGAAAGGCAGAGCTTGGGGAGGGAGGACTGGGGAGACAGAGAAAGAGTAAAAGCCTGCTTTGTTAGTACTCGAAAGAGACACTTTCAAGGCAGTAATTATGACGCAGAAAGAATGTAATTATTTTTCCAGAATGCCAGAGGGCTCCAAGTGTCTCCTAATAGTGATGGGTGACAATCTAATAGACCACAGATATAAGAAGTGCATGGGGCTTAATTGGTGTTTAAATTTAAGTGGCTTGTCTGAACACATCCAGGCTCATGTCGGAAGTGTCTGCACCCTGTGATCCTGCCTGGCAGGATGTGACAAATTTGATCAGAGAAAAGCAGTGTCACTGTGCATTCCACACAATCTGACAGCTTGCAGTAATAAGCCTGAGGTATCGTGAGCATTTAAACATAAATAAAAATTGCTTAAGCTAGTGTCGCGTTTTGCACTTCCACAGGGTTCCTCAAACTGTTTCATACCAAACCCACAATTAGATGAAGAGACTCAATCTGAACAAAGATTGCTGTGGGTGACTTGAGGATGGTTTATTGAAGACTGCTCCATGTGGCTCTACTATGAAGATGAATAAGAAGTAAGAAAGAAAGTAAGAAGTACAAGAAGAAAAAAAAATCATAGCTAATATTAGTCAGATGAATAAGTTTTCTATTTTAATTAACCATGATTTTGAAAGTTGATATTGGCTTTTCTGCTTTGCAGGACAGTAAACATCATAGAAGGGTATGTCACTCCAAATGACTTCTCACATGAGCCACAGTGACAGAATAAATGATCCACTATAATGGATAAACCACTTTGCACCTTGTTGCTGGCTGCTTTTCCCGGGGTACTAGTGTGAACACAGCTTTATGGGAAATGAAGCATTCTCTGTATAACTCCTGCGGGAGAACTGCAGTGATGAGTTAAAACGTCTGGACTCCTAATGGAGGATTTGGTCGTGAGAACAAACCACAGAATTTTTCCTTTTTTTTTTTTGTCTGCGCCTCCGTCAGCTCACATTTGCGGACTCTCCTCACACAGTCATTTCTGTTCCCTGCTACTCAAAAAGTCGATTTGAGAAGCTTAGTATTCTGATTGAAATCATAAATCCATTTTATTCATTTCCAGATTTTTATTTTGTAAGATCTATCATTGGAAAAAAAAAAGCTACTGAAAGCTCAGTACACACTGTATGCAAAGACATTTAGAATAAACCAAATGCAACATAGTGATGTAGCTGGTAGCATCAGATCTCTAAGAATATCTGCTAAGAAGCAGAGTGAAGGTTGTGTCTCTGTAGCTCATGTGACAGATGTGATAAGCAAGCTGGACTTTATTCTAATAAACAGTGTAGGGGGTTACGTTCGCCTCCACCCCAATACTCTGATCAGCGTTTGACCGATGACCCGGCTCACAGCCCACTTCTAATTGTGACAAGGCGCATATGGCAGATAATTATTCTGAATAATCTGTTGCCGTGGTGATGCCTGACCCCGATAGCCATTGATGCACCCTCTTCATGTCCAACTCTGTGGTTGGAGGCAGTTTCGCCTCTTTGCCCTCTTAAAGTGCTGGGGATTAGAGATGTACATTATCACTTTAATCTCCTCTTTAACCCCTTCAATCAGCCTCGCAGCCCCCGCAGAGAGTGGGCCACAGCCACTCTGCTGAGCGGCATATGGCCGTGGAAAGACGTATGTTTTCCTGTTTGTGTATTTTATGAAAACCTTATATAAAAATAAGATTTCATTCTCTCCGAAATGCTGTCCTATCTCAATAATCCACTTCAATCCTCATCTCCATCAGCCCCCTTTGGTGTCTCTAAATGTATGCCCATGATATAAGTACACCAAGCTACTATTGAGCTCCTACTTACTCTCTCCCCCTCTGACAGTCATCTTTTCCAAAACGGATAAACAAGCCTTTCACTCTGTGGATGTATAAAATAGGAAACAAAATTTTAGTGCTGAGGCATCCCTCCAGATATCGCCCCTGAGCTGTGTGAGCATGAAATATGAAATTGCTCTGAATCATAATTGAGTGGCAACGGCAAGATAATTTGTTTTGAGTTTTAAAAAATGCTGAGACTGAAAGTAACTCAAATCAGTAACAGTCAAAAAGACATTATAAAATGCATTAGGCACAAATTACCACTTTAATATGATAATAATTTTGTTTAGAAAACAGCAAATATTTTCAAAAAGATGACACATTTTAACAATGATACTCATGAACCGGGGGCACATTTGAAAAATGCCAAGAGTTGACTCAAGTCAAAGTTTTAAGTAGATTATGACACGAAGGTGACTCACACATTAAAAAAAAAAAAAAAAGTAATATCAGCAGAAGCATCAAAAAAAAACTGCACTGCAGTTGTCTATAACTTCGCCAGGTTACTTTACTGATGGTGTTAGGTGGGAAGCTAAGCCACCACCATCTCTGTGACCCCTGACCCATCACGCTACAGGCTGACAGCAGATGCCATGCCCTACATACTGGAAAACCACAGCACACAGCAAACACAAAATATAAAATACATTATCATCATTTTCTCTGCCTGGATGGCTGATGACAGACAGTGCATTGACCCCGAGGTGAGCATCAGCCTATCAAAACAAAGGTCAGCAGACCAAGATCCCTCCTATTTGCTCGCTCCTCCCCCTCACCTCTCATCCCAAACCTGTCATCGGTCCCTTCATCCTTCTCTCTTTACATTTACTCCCCATGACCACCCTGCCCCACAGTGCTAAAGAGTTTCTCTCTTCATCTTCAACACATTTGCAATAAATCAATGTGAGCTGAGGGGCTGTAGAAATAGTGTGAGCCTGATTGATTTCTTATGTTAGCACATTATGGAAGCCTGTGAGGAACCCGCCAGATTCCATTCCCCACAGTGAGAGAGGCTGAGAGAGAGAGAGAGAGCATAGGTTTGTGTGGGGAGGCTTAAAGAAAGACACTGGATGAACCAAAACAAGCTAAAGAACAGTGTGTCAGCGATTATGTGACAGTTATTGTTCCCATCTAGTCACAAATTTAGTCTTATTAAAAAAAAAAAAAAACAACTCAATTTTACTTTTTACTTTCTCTGCATGTCTCTCACAGCCCTACTTCCCTCCAAAATCTCTGGACTTTTGACTACTTTTTTCTTTTCTTTTCTTTTTTTTCCCAAATAAGTTCTCTCACACTCCCTGTAGTCCATCCCCATTTCTTGCAAACTTCATCTATTAGTCATTGCATCTGTAAGGAAGGTTGGACTAAAGGTGGCAGACAAATGGCTGAGACACTGTACAGTGCTGACAGGCTCTATAAGGGCTTTTACAATACCAGACTATCTTAGGCTGGAACTACAAGTACCCAATTATCTGACAACTTAGCCTAAAAATGTCCATTTAAGATTTACAATGCCAGGCATGAAAGTGAGGTATAGTCATTTAAAAAGGAAAAGGAACCCTTTTAAGGGCTTATTTTAACTCCTGCTTTCAGTGTGCATTTATTGTTGTTGTTTTTTTTTTTTTACATAAAATCTACATTATAATAATAGATGATAGACAGTGCATATAACTGCGTAAGTTAATACTAGCAATGAATGGGAATTCTCATTGACATAGTGTGCTATCTTATAATCTTCCCATGATTGAGGTTAAACTGTATTTATGATGATATCCATAATTTCTGACACCAGGATTAATTCTATAATACTGCCATGCTACTGTAAACCCCCCAACCCCAAGTCCATTTCTAGACTCCATATCAAATCTGATACCTTCAACAAGTTTGTGTAAAACAAGAATATATGAGTGAACAGGAAATGCTGGAACTGGACAGACAGTACTTGGAGAACTCAAAATGAGAATGTTTGGGATTGAGATATTTGTGTCTTCAATTATTGGCCAATTTTTCTAAAGGTCATGGAGATTTGAGCTTCTGTTTTCGACCGTCTTAAATTTATTGTATTGTATTGTACAGATCCAATTACAGAACTAGCCACTGAACACTGCAGTGTTTGGGTAGTATGCTGGCCAAGTCATTGGATAAAATAACAGAACACCTGCAATCACATTCAACAGCAGAACAACTAAGGCCAAACACTAACATTACAAGGCTGGCAGCTATTCACACCGTTTACTGCACTGACATGTTTAATGCAATGGTATTAGAGTGATTAATACTGTCATTGTGTCTACCACCTGCGTCAACTTTGAGCTAAGTCAGATAAAATGTCAGTAAGAAGAACGGTGCTGGCACCCCACTAAAAGACTGTAGGCTGCTCATTGAAATTTTTAAATCTCTGTCTCAGCAGGACTTTGTGTTCAGTGCTAATTAGCAAATGTTGGCATGCTAACACACTTAACTTACCCACTAAACATTAGCATTGTCATAGTACACAGTATTAGGAAGATTAGAGGAAAGTACTTAGCAACAGATTCAGATTTAGAGCCACAGATGTGAAATATATCTATTAAGTTAAACTGTTGCCTGTATGTTTTCCTCCATTTACATCCTCCTCCAAAACCTTTTGCCCAACATTTTCAACTATCTCTCCCACAGTTTAAATGTGTATATTTACTGTGGCTGCTTTTTCTGTAATGTACCACATTAACTGAAGCGTATGTATGAGCATGCGTGTCGCTGTGTTCTGTGTCTGCCTGCAAAGGAGTGTCTGTATGTGCGAGTGTTTGTTTCTCTGAGGAATATGTCCTGTTCTCCATGCTGCCAAGTTCCACAGCATCAGCAGAAACTAGTGGTCCGCAGGACTCTACATTTCCATATCCAATCTCATTCAGTCTTAGGTATTGCCGAGAGGTGCAGAATTTCACCAGAGGAAACAAGACAAACCAAATATAGTAAATATGAGCTTGTGCAGCCATAGCAGAAGCTCAGAAACTGCCCTGAAATGAGATGCAAGTTGAAACGTGCAGAAAACATAATGTTGTCTATTGCCACTAACAAGCAGATGGTGTACAACAGAGGCACTTCCAACTGTTTTGATAAGTTGGAGATATATATATATTTATATTTTTTTTATTTTTTTTTATTTTTTTAAATGGGTCAAGAACAATAAAATGTTTCTTCCCAAAGATATAAATTCCAGCTATGTGAGCTAGGGAGGGGATTTTTTTCCAACATCAATCCTTCTCCTACATTTTTTTTGATTGATTTAATGTTTGAATCATTTAAAGGGAGGGTTTTGGAATAACAACAAGCCATGGGAGTGAGCCTTACAATTCTTCATTTATTCAAATGTGCCACTTTCCCCCAGCACATCTGAATAATGGCACACAGTCTGCCAGATTGAATTTTGGATGATGAATAAATAATGGATTTTGGTGGATAAGTGTGTTAATATATTAGCCATGAGTTTGTCATAACTGTTTAATAGGATAGCTGCAATAAATATATCTCTGCATCTCTTTGTGGCTCTCTCTCCGTCTAGTTGTGAATATTTTTCGTGCATCATTTTTTTTTTGTCTTCCTCCTATAACTATCCCCACTCCTAATGCTTTTCTCATCCTCCTATCAGTCACCAGACCTCTTTCATGGAGTTTCCTCCTCATTCTGCTGATCACAAAAACCTTAATTTCTGTTTTAGCTGAGTGAACATACTGCATTTGTGATTTATTTTTGCATGAATTATACTAATATGATATTGATAATAATACGATATGCTGAGCATTATTTCAGGCTACACTTAAAATGGAGATAATTTAAGAATTGGTTCAGGGCTTGGCTTGTTAAATGTGACATACATGTCCCCAGGCCCAAAAACATATCTGTGAAAATGACCCAGTAACTGGGTTTTTCTGACACGTTTCACTCAATGTGGCCTCGTGAAACAAGGCGGTCATTTAATTTTCACAGATTCACCCGTCAAGACTACTTCTTAACAGGGACAACAAGGCTTCCTCAGCCTTCGTCCTTCTAGTCAATTAATGTTGCTATTAACCTTGAGACACCTGATGTTGCCTGGTCTATAATGATGCTATTATGTTTCCTCTGTTAGCTTAAGCAAGTCATTAGCAGGTAAATATATGAGGCCAGTTTTCAGCTGAAATGACTCCATTTGGCTCAGACAAGAACCAATAATGTGATTTTGGAGACACCACCGAGTATGAGAGACTACAAGAGCAACACGGCTCAATCACAGGCACTTTAACACCTAGATAAAAAGGCCCTCTGTGCACTAGCTGTGGAACAGATGCCACACACTAGCATCACTATTTTAACAATCAGCTGTGGCTTGCTGCCAGGCATTCTCCGTATTCCAGCAGCTTTCAGTGTGATTGTGCACTTAACTGGTTTGAGTTAAAACTGCATTCTCTTCCTTCTCCCTCTGTCCTGTAATATTCTTCTGCTCCAGATCCAGTGGCTAGAGTAGATTGATTGCTTGATTAAACTTCTCCATTTATCATAAATTATTCACTGGATTTTCGGAGTCTAATTAATTCCCTTATTATTTACTGTTCAGTCTGCATTCTTAGCCAGACATGTAACCCATCACAAAAGGGAACTGTGCTTGTGTGTGTGTGTGTGATTTGTTGTGCTTTGTGCGCTTGTATGCATACGGATTTGTGAATGTTGATTAATGATGTGAACAGGAAATGAACAGGGGAAAAAAATCTATTATGTTGTGGGAAGTATGTTCCCTTAAAAGCAGGACCATAATCTCACATCTCTGATCAAGACTCTAGTGTCCCATGAACTGAGCTCTTTAACTTTTAGATTGAAATCGCCAGGAGGAAATTGGACACTTCTCACTGGAGATATGGAGATAGTGCTCAATCAGTCAGTGGAATGGGTCTGGCTAGTTGTCCATCAAGATGACTGAACTCTGTAACACATGTCTCTCTCATCCCTCACTCCACCACTCTACCTCATTTCCACCCCACTCTTTTCTGTATCTCTGCACACCTCTCATCCGCCTCTCACAAGTGATTTCCAATGCATTTTTAATGATGATTTAGCAGGGAAGTGAAAGATAAATTGCAGAATGGCGATATTACAGTCTTCCAGAGTAAAATTGTGGGGGGAATATACACATTTATCTTTCCTTTGAGTGTTTTTTTTTTTTAAGGACCTCTTCCCTGAACAGATACGGCACACACACACAATGCATGGCTGAATCCTGCAGATGGAAATCTAATGCCTTAGCCTGCCTAGTCTCCCTCTCTTGCTCACCCTCTCGCTCACACTTTTAGCTCTTCTACTGTGAAACCCTGCCCATCAGGTCAGCATGCTGACACATCTGTCAATACATGCTCTGAGAGGTAGACTATAACCTTGCCCTGCGGTGCCTTCCTAATTTTCCTTATTCAGCTTTACTTTCTTCACATTCATTCAAAGACACATAGACACAGAAGGAAACCAACCAACCAAACCACCAAAGCGTATAGTGCACAAAATCAACACAATTACTAAGAATCATGAATCAATTAGTTACAATTACTTTCTATTGCAGCTGTTGTTTCGGATGAGAGTGAGCCCTTGGTGATGCTTTGGGGCTTACGTGATGAGGCTTGTAAATGATCCAAGAGTTGACTGTGGAAAAAAGACTTCCTTTCCTCCAACAGCAATGTGTGGTATATCTGATAGCAATCCTTTGTTGGAGGTATGTGGGATTTTGAGCAGCTGGAATATATCTGCGTCATCTTGCGAAGGTACATGTGCCCCTAGCTAGCCTGCTGTCTGCTCAACACCGATCTGGGACCTACAGTGATTCATACTTTCCAACCCTCCTGTGTCCTTTCTACTCTACACTGGGTTACTCTTTTGTTTCTCTACTCTGGCTCTTATTTTTACTCTTTTGCTTTTTTCAAATCCTGCTTTCATTCTTTGTTTTTGTCCTTCCTTGCCTCTGCCTCAGTATTTCTCTCAAGGCCTCCTGGCCACCTTGCAGCAGCAGAAATCTGATATTGAAATATCCTGTCCCTTCAAGTCAGCAAGAGATATAGATTAGGAGAAAATGAGAAAAAGACATAGAAGAGAGTGAGGGTCAGTCAAAAAAGGCAGATAGAGGATGAGCAAGGCCAAAAGCACAAGAGAGCTCCAGACGTCACCAGGCTACTGTACATGCATGTTAAACAAAATGGCTCCATCGTTCTGCAGCAGAAAACCTAAACAAAATAACATGCTGCTCCATTAAGGTACTAAATCACTTTCTATGTAAAAGCACTCTTCACTTACGTAACGACTTGACAGTAATGGCTCGTTACCGCTTTGATCCACCAACACACACACTCCTCTCACACATTCATACCTTCATTCTAACAATAGGCCTACACTTCTGCAAACCACTTAGGTTTTGATCCCACAATTCAACAATACTAAAGCAATGGGTTTCAACTATTCAAAGCCTATACAGTATATAGATGTGTCCAAAGCTAAAGAGATACTATTGACAAGAAGGATGAAAAGAAGAGAGGCAAGTAGAAAAGCATCTGTGTGTGAGACATGCCCACTGAAGATGAAAAACACAGTGAAACATTAAGGCTTTGAAATTCATTATAGTGCATGCCAATATGAAGGCAGTGCTGTTATGAAGAGCAGCAACAAAGTGAAATCAATGACACGGAGGGATTGGTTTTTTTTTCTTGATAAGCTGAATAACTCTCCCTCTATTTCCACCCCCACATGCTTGTTTAAAAGGAACACAGGATAGACGCATGTGATCACACAAGCAAGGCATGTACAGACCCACACAAATATATCAGATCCAACGTCTCACACTGTGAGTCCTCTTGTGAGAATTTACATCTATACAGACAAAGGCACCCACACATAAACTGTGAAAGATACAGCGCATAGAGAAGTGAAAAAGTGAAAATCGTCTAATTTTCACATGCTGAACTTGTCCTAGTTCAGAACGTGAACATGTCAATTCATCTGCCAGCTGCATGTTCAAGTATGTGATCTGGCAAATGGATGAAGCACCTCTGGGGCTAAAAAACTTTTGCTGGTGGGCGTCTCCTTGATGCCATCCAGAGCGGGGCAGGAGAGACAGAATCTTAAGTTGTTAGAGCTGCTCTGCTGCCATAGAAGGACCCCCCACAGGGAAATCACGGGCCCAGTGAACCAGGGAACTCTCTCTGCTCTGCTCTGCTTCAGTCCACACCGCCTCCTATACCTCCAGCCAGCTCAGCAGGTTCATTAGTTCGACAAGGGTATGCACAAAACTAGACAGCTCACATCTCACACATACAGTACACATAGTCACAGTCTTCACCTATCAACACACTTTTATACTGTGACTGAAAAGCCATTTCAGATGTTAGCAGTACCTAGTAGTAGGAAAGATTACATGTACATGTTTACCAAGTCTAAATTCTAATAAATATATACCTAACATACATCAATGTATAGTCAAATAAATGCAGGATTATTAATTTGGCTGAAGAATTAATCAAAATCACAATTTGAAAGGTTGCAATTTTCAAATCACAAGATCTGCCATGTTAATTATATCTTACATTACGATGTCTTGCAATAAGATAAGTTGCAGCAAGTTAAAGTTTAAGCTGGCAGCTGTTTATTTCATCAGCTATTATGACAACTGCAGATTTAGTCAGTTAGAGTAAATTAACATTAATTATTTTCATAAGCAAAACAGAAAAAAAGAAACAATGGCTGTTGTCTGATCAATATGATCACTCTCTGCATGCCTGTGTCTATAAATGTGCACACAGCCAAAGCCGTTTGTGTCAGATGTAATGAAATTACCTCCAGGCACTCCTCATATGTCTCCAGAATGATATGGACATGAGGTCACAGTGGCCTTGACCTTTGACCACCAAAATCTAATCAGTTCATCCTTGAACATTTGTGCCAACATTTACAAGAAAGGGACAGACAGATGGACAAAATTAGAACTGAATGCATGAAAAGTGGACCAGTTTACTTTTCTTACTGAAAACACTTAGGAGGTCCTCAACAACAAACAGCTGCATTAAACAGTACGTTTGTAATTATGCTTGGTACAATTAATTGTATAAACCGCAATTAGATATTTTTTTCACAAATTGCTCAGCCTTAATTATAAGATATGCTAAAATATTTGTACATGGAGGATGATCAAGCCCTCTAGGTCCTGCCTGAGCCCCAGTTACCACATGGGAGCGAGCTGCATTAAGGTGAGTTAGCGCAGATTGATCAGTCCTGACAGAGGTGTTGGTGTGTGTGTACCATGGCTGTCATACAAGCCTGATATAATTTCTGACTTGGGTCGCTGCCGAGTGCGTTGTTGATAGATGTGGTCCTACAGTGTGTGTGAGCTGTCAAGGCAAACCTTCCTCCTTTTTACAGCTCTGCGTCTGATATTTTGGAGATCCATAAACAGCCTAACTATAGTTAGGTGATATGATTGTGTGGTTTTGATGTGTTTGTGTTAGTGCTGGGTGGTATAGTGTTTTGCACCGAAAACCGGTTTTTATTTTTGTTATGACATGAATTTCTCATATACGTCATATGCGTTTTTCATTGCTGCACCGCTAAGCACACAGAGGAGATGGTAGCACGAGCAATTTGCTGCACCACCTTAGCTGTAAACACTTTGGAGTACCAAGAATGCCTTAAACTAAAATCATTGACTTCCACACCACCGGCTAAAAGTGACAAAGCTAAAGGACAGGCGAGTCACTTGTTTGCTACAGGTACGCCGCACGAGAGAAAAAGCAAGCGGTGGATGGAGATAACCAACTCCATAACAATTCATATATCTAAAGACCTCACAATTAATGCGGTTAACACGTCATGCATGGGGGAAAAAAAACATCAAATATCCTGAAACCGATATAATTTTGAAAAATACCGTGATATAGAATTTTGGTCATACCGCCCAGCACTAGTTTGTGTTGGTCCATGGTTCTAAAGTGAAACTTGGAGTATAAAAATCCCACAGACTGTCTATGAAATATATAGCTCTTTAGTTCGGTGTATAAGTGTGTACAGCTGAGTGTGGGCTGGCAGCTGTATTCCATGGTATTCTACTCAAACACACAGAGTCCTTTCAGTGCTTTGGAAAGTTTGGAGTTCTCAGAGTGTTATTGATTACCTCCAACCCAAGTGGGAAACCCCACTGGGTCTAACTGACTTCTCAGCTAAACTATGTGTGGATATGTGTGAATGCATGAACTCATTTCCACAACACATATACTGTGAAGATGGAAAGATGGAAAGATGTTCCATGGGAACAAACATAGCAAACTATCTACAATCTACCTGGAACAAGCCCAGACCTATTGACAAGATCAATAGTGGTGTTTTTCCAACACGATATTACACCCTTTGTTCTCTGAGTCTTTCAGTCCCTTTAATTATCCTCACGTTGCTGAGGAAATAATGGTGAACAGCACCCTTGGCTTGAGGCTACTCATGGTAGCCATTTTGTTTCTTTTAGGTGTCTCATTTTTATACATACAAATTAAGCCTAAATCTGACCATGTCACCTCAGTCTCTGTTGCCTATATTCCAGCGAATTAGCTTCCAAGGCCGATTTTAATTTGCACTTGAATCTCCATTTTATTCTAACTGGCCTCCATCTGTTATAAAAGGGCACGGGTGACAGCACACCTACAGCAACAAATCAAATATGCAAAGTTACCAGACAAATAGTGGGGCATGTTTTGTAATATCAAAACAAACAGAGACCACAAGAGATCTCTATTATCCAATCCCTCCCCACTGGGTCTGAAATGACTGTGTCAATAGCGCAAGGCTGGAGATAAAGGTTCAGTGTTACTGCTCAAGATTACAGAGAGAGACAGGCTGACACACACAGACAGAAAGAGTATTTATGTGTGTCTGTGTGTGATAGCAAAATAACAAGTGCAGGAGAAGGAGACCGATAGATGTAGAGAGGAGAGGGACAGATAGTAGCATTAGCCAGCCCCATTTCCCACAGCCTCTCATCTCATTCAACATCCCCTGATGCTGTCTGATCCAGAGTGAGTGTTGGGGTTATGGGACATATTTTGCCTTTTCATCCTCCAGACTTACCACTCAGCACATTAGAGCTGCATTTAGTCAGATTCTCTTTCCTCAAGAACACAGACATGAAAAAAAACAAAAAAACATCTAAATTAATCTAATTAGATGTCATTTTCCCTGCACATATTTTTTTCTGTCCAGTTTAGTGATCAGAGGCAGAGATTTGGGTGTAATAGGACATATAATCACCAAATTAAAACTCAGAGCAGATGTTTTTGCTATTCACATGACCTTTAAGTGATTATAAAAGAGGCAAAGCAGCTGGTGGGAAGTAGGAAAATGTTGTATGTGGTAAAATATAAAGGTTACATGAAAATCAGCCAACTGTAATGTATAAAAAATTAACTGCAGCCTTGTATTAATTGATACTAGTGTAATCATACATTATGGAGGACTAAAACACAGGCCCAGTTCAAAGTGCCACCATAGAAATAATTCACACTGAGCCATGATATCAAAAGAAGCACAAGGCAGGACGCCACATATCTTCTGACACCTGTCAGGCTTTGTAAATTACAAGAAATGTGCCACAAGCAGGTTTACTTCTAACAAATGCCTGCCACAAACTTGCATTTAGTTCAGAGTCAAAGAATATTTTTTATGTGTGGAGTGAGGTGGTTTGATGTAAAACATTTAGAGGTGGATGAGACAGCTGTCTAAGCACTGATGGTTATTCATCAAAATTATAACCCTTTAGGCGATTTATATTCTCTACTGTTACCTTCTTCATAGCTGCTCATTCATTTGGACGAAAAAGCAAACTGATATTAAAAAGTACCAAAAATGTAAGGGTGTGATATTTCTGATATCCTTTACTTTTCTTCAATGCTCAAATATTTTTGCAATGGCTCTGAGGAAGTTTTCACGTCAGCACCTTTAGATTATCTGCCAGTGATGTCGCATAATAACAAGTCTACATCCGTTCTCAGTCTCATTAGGCGATGAGAAAGGTAAATCATGCTGCGTGTTTCCAAAGGCGCCAAGCTTTAACGGTACCTCGAAATCCGATTCCTTGTTCCAGAAGGGCCATTTCCCTCATGGGCTGTCAATAGCCCTCTACTGACCTTGTGAAAACACATTGACTATTCCCCAAAGTGAGCTTGCCTGGCTGCAACACAACGCACGTCCGCTCCTGTCTCAATTCATCCGAGCGGGAGACAGCCTAAAGAGCTCTGGAGTGTTAATAGCTATTGGAGGATGTCTGTGTGCCATGTTTCAACACCCCAAACACAAATGCGATTTTCATTAAATCATATTCAATTAAGCACAATCCAGGTTTACATGAGGCTGAAATGTGAGAATGTTAGGGGAAGATGCAGCCAAGATGCGCAAACATCTATCGGCCTATTCACACTCATACTAATCTCCTGTCGTGATTTCAGCTTTATTCTCCTCAGCTCGACTAATTGTGTTCCAAGAATTCTAACTAATACAGTTACGCGTTGTCTGACGTTATCAGAAGTAACCACGGGAACTGTGTGATCTGCGGGTGGGTCTCGACTATTTGACAGCAACAGAAGTGCCAGAGCCCCGGGAATCAGGAAAAGCTCATCTGCAGCTGTACTGTCTATACAGTGCAGAGATTCGCCCGAGAGCCACATCATCAAACTCAGCGTGGTAACACTGCACCAACAGATGCATCACTCCTCATGAACCCACAGCACAACTGTATACGTTGTGTGAACATACCTGGTTTTTATGCCGAGTCCCATCTTCGAGTTCAGAAGAGCTGTTCATGATTCCCCATCGGTCATTTACCATCCTACGGAGAATCTGCGCATCCGATCCGCCTGTTTGTTCCAGGCGAGAGAGAATAAACCCGCGCTTTTTAAGTCTTTATTAGTGATTTTTGCCTACTCCATAGAAAAAAACGGGGTTCTCGGCGTGAAAAAAGAAGGGAGGCACAACTACTTCTGCGGCTCAGCAACCGCACGCACCGCACAAATTACGCACCAAAATGGAAATTAAATTCCTCCAGAGAGTCTCCTGATTATCTGACCGTTATTCCAATTAAAAGAATAAAGGGAGTGTTAACAGGCTCCAGGGGTAGTAACTTCACTCACAAACGCATTAAAATTACACTGGACTTGAAAAAAATGACCGCAAAATGATTCCGAAAGCACCGGGCGCAGTCCCTTTACTCCACAAAAAGAAATCGCAAAATCTTCGTTGGCTCAGATTGCAAAGTGCAACCCGATCTGTTTGTCCGTCCACTCCCGTTCCCAGGATAGTTTTAGACACCAGGTCAGCTCAGACTGTGACCAGGTATGACTGAACAGGTAAAGACAGGATGGGATAGGGTCGCAGAGCTACCGCGTCCTTTTTCTCGTTTATTCAGCGAGATGACTCCGACACCGACCCCAGGGGGATGGATAGAGCCTCCCTTACTTGCGCCAGGTTGATCTGGCTGGTATTTCACAGAGATGCCTTCGACAAGACGGGTACGTGGAGATTAGGTTGCTCCGCTGGTGTGCAGCACGAGGCGCTCAGTGTCTCCGACTGTCAATCAACGCGTTCCTTCTGTGCGCGCGGCGCGCTCAAAGCGAGCGTTCTCTCCCGGTGCCCGCCTGCCCTCGACTGCTGTGCCGCTGCCACCCCGCCTGATCCTTCACTTCCCCCGCACCGTGGACCGTCCTATCCCACGGAAACCCAAACAGCAGCACACTGTGGCAAATGTAAGTGTAATGTGTAGACTCGAGACTGTGTAATGAGTTACTGTAACGTAAAACCTCCTGCAGAACAAAAACGTTTTCTTTTCAGATCTACCGAAGGTTGCAGCAAAGACTGTCACGCCACAGTGTGAACATTATTTTACCCCGATACATGACCAGGTTTAGTAATTCTCTCAAACTGTTAATGACTGGGTGTGACCTCACCCAGCATTTCAAATATGAGTGACAGCCTTTGGAAGTAAGGCTGCTTGTTTGGGAGTTTGAAGCAGAGGAACCTCACTATAGTAGAAAAAAAAGATTAAACAGAATATTAAACTGAGGCATCTGCCTCATTTATTTCTCAGAAATAAGATTGAAAACCACCAGAGTCTTTCCCTTGATTTTCACAGGTTTACCTGAGGTGAGCTCTGAGATCATTCAGGGTTGGTACAGACATCACAAGATCAAGACTCAATGTAAACTGACAATGCAAGACACACAACAAACCTTCACAAAACATTTAGCTGCACCTAAGCAAGGCTAAATATGACTCCACTTTGTAAAAATTAAAGCTAAGGCTGAAAATAATGGAGGAAAATGTACCAGATTTAGTTTTTTATCACTGATTGCTATCTCAGAAGCAGGATTTCGTTTGGCCGGTCTTTATCAAAGAGGAAATGCTCCCACTGTGTATTAAACCATTGATTATTGTGAGGGATTATCAAAGTAAACTTGAATAAGCGCTCCTGTGTTTGAACTCCAGGTATAAATTAACCAACAGGTTCCTACAGAAATCAATTCCCGCCTCAACAGTTTTCAGTTTAGTCAGTTCCAAGTGATAGGCAGCACAGCAGCACGCAAAGACCCCCATTCTCCTGTAGAAAGAGTCATTACTATCAATAATGTGGCCCACCGGAGTGGTCATGTTTTTGCTCAGTTAAGGTAGTTTGATAGACAGATGATTAGAGGTCTAATCATTGGTGCAGGCACCAAAGCACGAGTGTGATTACTCATCCCTGTGATGAACCTGCACTCACAAAGTGGAGAAGTAACGGTGGGGTGGGGGAGTGGGGGTGGGGTGGGTGGGTAATGCAAACTAGGGTCACTGCTGCGCAATGTGTTTTGTCAGCAGGTCTGACATCCACCAGTGGATTTAGGGTCTGTTGTGAAGGTGGACTAGGCCACCTGGGGACAGAAATAGTAGAGTAGTATATGTAATGTGTATGTTTGTGGTTTGATCAGATTTGACAGTGGCCTGGTGACACAGGTGATTTAGAATAGAAGAGCTTAAAAACCCAGAATACTAACACAGTTCCATGAAAGTTCTTAGTTTCACATGCAGTTTTCAGAGGACACCACAACAACAATTTTTTGAGAATAATTACTGAAAGATCAGTGGCACGAATTCCTTCAGTCTAAGGCATCATGGGTCGATTAGAGGAATCAATTCTCTGAACTGAGAGCAAAAGAAGTCAATTGAAGAATAACAATAAGGGTTGGAAAGAGAATAAAAGCCTCTGTATGGTTTATAGCTATAGTATATTTTAATAGTCGCTTTGATATGTATCTCTTTTTCTTCCATGTTTTTTGTTGTCGCTCTCCTAATCTGTGTAAATATCAAGATCTCATTCGGGAAAATATTCTCATGACGTGTTAAAGTGTACAGTGACGTTTTGTTTGCTAAACAACCAATTTCAGCGATTTTTACTGACATAAATTAAATTTGTTTTGAAACACAGGGGAACACAACTTCCTTTGTAGGAATTCATTAATACTCCTTAAAGAGTGGGCCATATATCATATGTAAACACTGACATATTGACTTGTGCATACTGGAACAAATGGCAGTTAACACCAAATGTCTTTTTACAGTACTCCCTGAGGTCATGGTTCCTATTTAATGAAAAGAGCAAAATGTGCAAACATTGCACATTTGCTGACAAACTGCAGGGCTATTCCATTTGGCCTATATCCTTCCAGCCTTTTAATAAAATATTGTAATAATACAATGAATGAGCCATGACTTTAATATCAAGGGAGATGGTGTAAGGGAGGACTGCCAAATATACGCTGGAGCAAATCTTTGTAGGTAGAGCCTGGCACACACCAGGTGGTGGTCATGTCTTTGTCTGATAATGTGTATGCTTCCAGGTGTGTGCGTTCATGTGTTTGCTTAGTTCAGGCCACATCTTTGAATGTCACTGAAACCTGATCAGCCAGAGACATTCAGAGATAGGGGAGAGGTCTCCCAGGAAGAGCTGTTTATCTCCACAATTAGCCCAAACAATGCAGGCCTTTAATGGCGTTGCTGTTCTATGTGTCCTGATATCCAAACAAGCATTTGTTTTTGTGTAATTTTTCGGTCAAGCTCTGCACTTGGTTCAGTGTTGCTGTCCCTGATTTTTTTTCCCTTGGCTGTGTTTTTTTGAATTTTCACGCATGGAATGGCAGCAGGACAAATGCACAGAACTGTGAAGATCCAACAGAGTGAACTGCCCTTCCCAAAATACCAAGCCTATAATTTGCAAAACGACAGAGTAACCCAAAAAAAAGAAGAAAAAGGGACAGAAAAGAGAAAATGTGGCTACAAAAAAAAAAAAAAAAAAAAAGAATATGATAGAAGAATAAAGAATATGATCTACATTATGGGTAAATGTAGAGCAGCACTGAATGGCTTTGAGTTATACTTGAGAACAAGTATAGGAAAAGAACAGCTGTTCCTTTTAGTAAGAAGCGTCTATGTACATAATGATACACACAGCACAAGTGAATTCACTCTACATTGCACATATGCACATACACAAAATAGTGCACACATCGAATAACGGTAAACGTAATCAAAGTATCAGTCCCTATACTATCACAAGAATTTAGAGAAAAATCAATAGGGGACACAAATAGAGGCTGTGCAGGCTCAGGGAGAAGTCTCTGGTGTTATTAATGTGTAATGATGGTCTTTCTCAGGGTTCTCCAGAGGAGGAGCAAAGCGCTCACACCTCTGAAGTGCAAAGTCAAAGTCAGTGTTGCATCTCTCCCTGGCTGCTCTGTTAATTCCCTAACTTAGCCCGAGGTTAGCCATAGGTGTGAGACATGATTGAGGTTACTGATACATCAGATTCTTTGCAGAGCTCTTCGCTCTGCCCTCTCCCTTTTTCAGTTAGAATATCAACCCTGTGGGGCAAAGCTATTTCATCAAACATTTCACACATACACACACTTGCAAACACACATTCTTGAGCACCGAGGGTCCAGTGAGTACGAGTCTGCTTGCAGATTGAGGTGACATTTACTAATGGAGGTAATTAGACTTAAATCTGGGAGATGGAATTACATAAGTGATGGTGGTGCCTGATGATGATCACAAAAGTGAATGTAATGATTACAAGCGTGAAAATATGGTGGGTGTTTCAATATTTTGTGACCAACATACCCTCTTCATTACTGTCTTCATGCTATTAAGTATGATCATACTCCGTCTCTGTCATAGTTTACAATATTTATAGAACTGGTAATATTCTGAGCTCTGTGCTGTGGTCAAATCCTCCTCAACTTCCATCCTCTTCAGTGAGTCAGGTGTTCCTTTGTTGCCCTTGTAACTTCGATGTCTGTTTCCAATCTGGCTGCTGATGTTGTATGACTCATGTACTCCATGTTTTGCCATCTCTAGCTCTGTTTGCCTATTGGCTCACCATCAGGATGTCTCAGTGAGCCGCCGAGTTGTGTTTGTTGAATGGTTTGTAATTATCCACAGGCCTCCCATGAGCAATGCTCCCGGGCACCTCTGCAAGCTTATACTGCTCCACCCACCAATGCACCCTTTCTTTTGGAGCTAGGAAAGCAGACAGAAAGCTGGGAACACACACACATCGTAAAAGCAAAGCGCAAGTAAAAATTTGATACCTACTAAAACATGTTTAACAGTAGAAATCAACCTGTCTGTGCACCGTTTACCTGCAACCCCAGCTTGCACTATAATCAACACCCACCTCAGCTCTCACCATGACTGTTTCCCTTTTCCTCCTGTGTCCTCAGTCTCTCTTCTTATTCAGCGCATTGTACTTCAGGGCACCAAACAAGCTTACCTACCAATAACACACAAGTATGTGATCCTATTGCCCTCTCAAGCAATGAAAGGTCTTTAACGCTATTTCATGTAGGGCTGTACTCCCACAGTGGTTTAAGCCCAATCTGTACCTCTTTGGAGGATTGGGAATTAAGTAGGCAGGAGGTAATCCAAAAATACTTGTTCTTGTAATGTCTTATAATTCCACAAGGACTCTTTACCCCCTGCTGGGACATTCCTTTACCTGTGGTGCAGCCCAAACCTTTAATGTGACTTAATTTCAATTAAATCTCCCTGAAGCTCAAAACCATATATGCTTAGTATGGAAAGTCACACGAAGCACATTCTTTCCTCTTAACTTTGGCTTGTTGTTGCTACTGTTTAGATATTTGTTTCTAAAAATGACACTGTACACATGCAAATGCAGCTTGATGTTTATTTACAGCAAGGTAGGAAGACACCTCATCTAACTCTGCAAACAAGACATCTCAACAATCAGAACCTACAGGTAGCTCTTAGGTAAGAGAGAACACCCAACTATGTTTTCATTTGAGCTCTACAGAGAGTATAGCCTGCCAAAAGTGAAAGATACACTAAATGCAGAGACTATTCTCAGTGATAAAGGGTAATTATATTCTAAAAGACTTGTTATTCTTACATTTGTCAGCTTGTGGCTCAACTCTTTAAAAAAAAAAAAAAAAAAAAAAAAATACAGTGCAGATTTTATCACCACCACTTCAGTAACAATTACCACTTGCATGCACCTGCAGCAGCCAGTGACAGTCCTGTCATCACATTCTTTGCACCTGTGGATCTGTCTATTTACTGTATTCTGTGTAGGTAAACTGGTCTCAAAATGATATTCTGTGGCCTGCCTTCTCACATTCAGCCTTCAAATCATGGAGGAAGGATGTAATGTGTACAGTTGCGTCTACAGCATGTGCAATCTGCATTTGAAAGTTTGTGATTATTTCTCAGAAGTTCATAAGACTGCACTGTGTCACCACAGAGCTCTGGAAAAAGATCAATTGGAGCATGTGAGAGAGAGATGCCCTCTCCTGTGGTGCTACGCAGTAATGTGTGTGAAAATACCAAAGACAAGAGATGAAATTTTACTACTTCACTCAGCCCGTCTCTTTGGTTTCAGGTGAAACCAAAGAGACGGAACCAAAGAGAAGAATGAAAATGATATGTAATAATCATAATATCGCAGTCTTGCTGCTTGAAATAATGCAGCTATTTGAGCTTGTGGCAGATAGGCCAGGACAGATGTCAACCCACTGAATCCATTCCTGTCTAGAAGGTAAGGTAACAAGGTACTGTGATGGAAGAGGGATGTGTAAGTTGAGTGGCCATGGATGAAAGCAACTCCAACTCTTTCATCTTTGTGTTGCGAAAAAATAAATAAATAAAAAAAATCAGTGTACAAATACTGTAAATTACTGAGTTGGGGAGCAGGCCAAACGTGAAAGGATCGGCTCCAGAACGCATTAGCTCTCCTCTGTATTTGGCCTTCCATCTCGAATCTCCATCTTCAATCTTAATACAAAATGCCAACAAAGATATAAGTGTTACTTGATGATAATTGATACTTGGAAAAACAGGCTGGATATTTGTTCATAGTTAAGTCCTGCCATCAGTCAGTCAGTGACAGCTTTCTAAATTTGGATCTTCTGTTTCTCCTAAGAATTGTGTTCAAATGTGACTAATTTGCATGAGCTCAGTACCTTATGTTTGGAGTGTGAGGGCATAATCCTGCCAAGATCTCTTTAAATCAACAATATGGTCAAATTAAAAATATCCCAGAGTAGCTCCAGAGGGAGCTGCACAAAGTCTGATAAATTGTCTCAAGCGATATCGCTTGTCGATGTTGGTTGGGGCTGAAAACTACAAATTTGAAAATGGAAAAAAATGGAAATAGAAAGAAGCGAATTTACCAGATATCTCCTGTCTGCTCCTCTTCTCTGCTCGAGTCTAGCAGATAGAGACGACATTAACCATGACTAGCATAACACACCCAAATCTCTGACTTAACTGTCAGCAGCCAAGTTGGGTTGTGGGTAATATCAGCACTGGGTTTTGACAAGAAAGAAGAATGTGTGGAATGACAATAAAAAAGACAATACCGCTGGTTCTGCAACATGAATCTGCTGCATCTTTTTTGTGTCTATTGCAAGTATGACAATGCTAAATTGGTGTACTACTCAGACAATAACAACAAACAAGGAACAATTCAAAGGCACCACTGCAAACAAAAAGAAAAGAAATGAGAAATAAAACTGAATAGTTACACTCTACAGTACATAGAAATAAATTATCTTAGCCAAACATTTCTGATCACATTTACATTGATCTCTGTACTGACAACTCAATGACTTTATTATACCAATGTTCTGACCACATTTGGTCTTTTGAGATGTCTTAAGGTATCTATAATTAAATATAAACCATTAGATGGAATTATATGTTAAATAATACACATAACATATACAATTTTTGCAAAAGGCAGCAAAGTAAAATAAAGATATATTTTGAATGAGCTTTTTTTTTTTTTTTTTTTTTTTTTTTTTTTTTTTTCCCGCACAAGGTTTTTCCCCCCCCCCCTTTTTTTTCTCAAAAGAAAACCCCCAAAAAACACAACAAAAAACAAAACCCCCCCCACCCCTCC
>JBBMJY010000008.1:15419764-15455536 GCA_037833715.1 Toxotes lorentzi | reverse complement strand
TAACACCAAACCCACTGTGTACAATATTTACAATACCATAACCCAACAGTCATGGGTAACGAAGTCCTTCGTTACAGGGAACAAAACTAGGAACACAAACAGACGAACTGACAAAGAGTGAGGGGAAAACAGAGAGACACAGGTGAAACTAATCAGGGCGGGGCAAACAATCACAAAGGCTGGAAAACACATAAGGGCAGGAAGTAAAACAATCATAAGCACAATAGAACAAAATAAAACAGGAACCACTACAAAACTCCAAGGGCAGATTGTGACAACCTGTGCTTAAATTTCAGTGTTCACATGACCTGAATTAACCAATGAATGATGGTATTTTACTGCATCTAAAGGGAATGATAATCTCCAGTTTCTTTTTCACAATAGTGAAGACTAGAGAGCTGAGGGAACGACAAATGCTATAATAATTTAAAAGTCTACCAGGCTATCACCAAAGATCCTGTTTCAACCGTTCATAATGTTATCAAGAGTTTTCACAGCCATAAAACTGTTAAGATGCTTCCACGATGTGTTGCTAAGAAGAAACTCAATCAAGGTAGTGTGCAAAGGTTGGTGTGGATTGTGGAAAAAACATCTAAGAGCTGGAGCAATCTGGAGTGGTGAGTTCAGCATGTGCATTATGCTGCACACTAAGCCAAGTAGGACTCCTAAGGCACAGGTCAAGGAGGACCCTGTTTTTTAAAAAGAAGGCACAAAAAGACAAGACTAATGTCTGCAGAACCTCTAATAGATAAACTAGTATTTCAGAAATTATGTCCTAAGGAAAGGAAAAGGGAAAGAAGTGTTTCTAATGTCTAATGTGACCTTGTATCTGTACCAACCGCTTGTCTGTTCCGTACGTTATTGCTCCCTGTATTTGGTAAGCTGAAGACAAATTTCCATCCTGGTGGACAATAAAGATATTTCTATTCTAAATCTGCCAAAGGGACTTGATCACTTAGCAATGGTAGGTGTAAAAATCTTCTGGATGTTTAGGACCGTCATTGTTGCCAAAAGTTCTGCAACCAAATATTAGTGAAGGGCGCCACCACCCATTATTTCACCACTGTGCTGGTTTTCTTCAGTAACCTTGGAATTTTTTTTAAAATATCCTGGTTATACAAAATTGGTTCATTTGCCTTTATTTCTAAAGATATTCTGAATTATGTTATTGAAATTCCGGGGTGCCAATAACCCTGACGGTGAAACAGACTATGCATAAATTCCAGGAAAGCCCAAAATATAAGGGTTATTTCTATACTCTACTGTAATCAAGTTATTATAAAAACAACAACTTGTAGACTTCAGGAGAAGGATATTTACCCTTGGCTCCATAGGTATGTTCCTGGTCCGCCCTTGAACACATTTGGAAGAAAGGTTTCAATAACGACACAGCCACACCACCACAGGTCCCAGAAATGAAAAAGCCTGTCATGTGTAATTGGTGTGTGTGGCATTGTGCTGAGCCACTGGGACCCAGAGTAAATATAACCTGACAGTGTGAAAAAAAGGGAGAGAAAAGACTCTTTTGATCCCTTATTCATCTCTCTCCTGTCACTGATAAGGCTGGCGGGGTTGGACGATGGAAGGATGATTTTCCCTGAGGAGAGCGAGAGGCTACACTACAGTGTCACAATACAGACGTGGAGAGGCAGAGGCAGAGGCACAAGGGGTGGTGGGTGAAATCGAAGAATAATGCTAAATATGAGCGATTATAAAAGCATTTTCTTGTGGAAACTGAGGGCAAAGGAGGAGAGGATGAACTATCTTTCCTGCTGAATGGAGTGTTGCACACCCTGGATATATGTGAGGAGCCTCTGCAATGTTTGTTCGGTTCCATCCTCTGACTAGCATAAGAAATAAATACTCTAAATCTGAAAATTTGACAATAATGCTGCTTTCTTTCTATCTTTTTTCCCCTATATGCTCCAATAGTACTGAATGCATTGGAGTATTTAATGTGCAAACAACTTTCTGTAAATGAAAAATTGTAAGTAGTGAGTGTGTGTGTGTTAAGAGGGAAAGAAAAAGACAGAAGGACAGAAAAAGGGAGAAGTGCAGAAACACGGCTGTTCATTCAAGCATAATTCCATTACAGTTTGTGGCTGCTGTGAAGAGGAACCATTAGAGGTGTAATCAGGATGGATGGACGAGGATGAGAGGAGAGGGGATGAACACAGGGAGATATGAAGCTGATGCTATGTGATTGAGCCATAGTCTATGACCCATAACCCCCCAGTGGTGGAAGGACTATAAGGGAATCAAATGACACCTGTCACTGGAGGTGTCACGATCAGTGTATATGGAGCAAAGGAAGGAGGACCCAAATGCAGGCAGGAATGGCCGCAGTGATTTTAATGGTTGGTTGGAACTGAAGTCCACAGCATGAAGGTGGAACAGGCAGGTTTTAACAGTGGCTGGATAATTGGGAAATGGGGAACAGTTGTGTGAGTGGGTGGGGGAGGTCAGGTGACTGGGACAGGGTCTAAAACCTGAGGGCATCAATTGGACTGCTGAGGAATGACCTGAGGTTCCATCTAAATGCAGGGGCCTGAGGGAGTGAGGTTTATATGTATAGCATTTTATAGTGTTTGGTGGTTTAATCTGCAAAAGTCTGACATTTTACAAAGCCATTTCTGTCTATAATTCATGATTATCCCAAAACAACTGAAACAAAGTGCAAAATAAATTCAAGGTGGTACTCAGATGAACTGCGTTTCCAGAATGACTGGGGACAAAAGACAAAAAGTACCCCAAAGAAAACCAAGGGCTATCATGATTCTTAGTCTGCAGAGTCAAACTCCAAAAACACTGCCTCCTACAATTCCCATGATGCAACACAGCAACATTTTTTCCATTAGACTCTCCCTGCATGGTAAATGCCCATGTCTTTCAAACTTCACTCACCCAAGTTGTGATGAACCTGTGACGTCAGTGAGGTTATTTTACACAAAGTTCCGAAGCTTTAAAAAGCTGAAGACATTGTACAACTGTTTTGACAGTCTGGGTTGTGCTTCTCATGAGGAGTAAACAGATGTTCAAGTGTAAAATTGGTAGAATGTCCCTTTAAGTACAATACTAGAGTAAATGTATTTAGTTCACTCCACTATTAAAAAGGACATCTGTCCTAATGCAAAAGCCATTCAGCATTCATCAAGACTCAGCACTTATTTTCTAGTAGGAAAAGAAGCAGCTACAGTAATAGCAGTAATATTTTACTGGAATACTTCAGACGTATTTCATAGATAACAGGTTATCAAATCAAAAAGCAGCAAAACATATCCTTCTCAATAATGATGAAATTAACTGCATCACCGTGAAAGCCACAGAACTCCAAACGTACACTTCATCATTTTACAAAGTGCTCTGACTGAAAAGGAACTGTTTTTATGAAGAGCTTTCCACCATCCTGTAAAACATCTGAAACGAAATCCATTCAGTAAATTTCAGCTGTATAGCCCATCTACCGGACACGTGGAAAGCTCTTGACTTTCCCAACGCTGTGGAGAGGGTAAAGCGAGACGAGATATGTTAAAAGCAATCGGTCCACGCTCTGTAAACCCCTTTGGTTCCATGCCTGTGCTCTATTTTCTTCAAAAGACCTGGTGCTGAATCTAAACTAAAGCCACTTTTATTTGAGGCAAGAAGTGGAATTACTTGGTAGCCAATACTGCCTCTAGAAAGCCAGCCCTTCAGGAAAGGCATTATATTCATGATAAAAAATTATGTTACTCTCACCTTGCTCAGGGAATCAAATGATTGCATTCATCAGGTGTCATGGTTCCTGGTAGGCGAATCACACATTCATGGGTTTTTGTGCCTCTTGCTACTTGGCATATTGGTAGGTTAAAAAAATTTGCATGGTTGGATGGAAATGGTGCTGAGTTACTCTAAGGCCAAACCAGAATACAATTATCTCAGTGTCTATTAAAACTTACTTTTACTTACTTTACACAACCCTATAACAGTGGATAGTGTCTGTTTTGGATGATTCTGCAAAAACCTGAATGGTTAGGGATGGATTGTGGTTATGGTAAATGAATTATAGTCATGGTAGGGCAGGGTTAAGTTTAGGTAACTAAAACACTCAAAGCTAAAGGTTCACTGTTTAGTTTCCTTTTTGGCATTTTACTGCCACCTGTAGATCAGTGCAATTATGTGAAACCATTATCAAGAAAGTGTATTGCATCACCCAAGTGCTCAAGCTTGTGCACAAGCACAAACAAAACAGGGAAACACAAAAAAATGGCTCCTCAGATCTACTATTCTCAAAAAATAACATAGCTTTGTGATTAGGACACAGTTGAGGGTTAGGCATCTGAAACACACGACTATGGTTACAGAAACTCATGGCCCAGTCTCCTGCATGTCAGTCAGACTCTAACTTGCTGCCTGACATTGGCATAAAGAGTTAGGGATACTGGGCTGGTTTACAGCCTGAGAAATATGGATAAAGGTGAAGGTGTTTCAAATATAGCTGCTCACACTGTGACTGATTCATGTGAGGACTTCAGTCCAGTGGCTGTCCACAAAGCTTCAGATGGGGGTACACCAGCGTCAGTACCAGATGACTCACTCTCAGCTGGCAATGGAGCCACAAACAAAGTGGTAGTTGGGTAGTGGGTAGAGTTACTTGGTGCTGTTTTCCACCACAGACTGATTCATTTGGCTTTAATCCACTGCTCCAGGGCAGCTGTCTCATCTCCACGGATTGATGAGTTCTACTCACATCTAATCACATTTGCAAAGAATTACTGTCCGAGAGTGAATAAAGAGTTCCAAATAAACAAACACACACACGCACAAAAATGTTAATGGATATACTTAGATGCATGTATACACTGAACAGATGAGGTCCAGCAGGACCATACAGTATGCACACACGGATGCAGTGTGTGTTGAGTAACCACATGCATAATATAGATAAATAATAACAACTTTATTAAAAGCCTTTGGCCTCTCATTTAATAGTAGGAAGAAAGGAACCCCAGACTCTGTGGTCTAATGTCATGACATATTAATAATACGCTAATGCACATTCTTAGTAAGCTACGGTTAATTATACAGCATGGAGAGTAGTGGAAAAATCTATTTGTTTTGTTGCCATAGAAAGTAAATATTCATGAATTCTTATAAATGGCTAATGGTCTGATTCATCTTCAACCTCATGAAAGAAAAGACTGATGAAAGATACTGGTTAATAAAGAGTGACTCAGTTTGAAGATGTATCGCCCTAATGCGTACTACTGTTAAACCTCGATACAATATGGTTTGATTGTAAAGCACATTTACACCCTAGCCACTTGATTCAGATAAAATGTACTAGGTTTTTCTTTATAATAAACTAAAGTAAAACTGTGGTAGAAACAACCTTTCTTATACTTCAGCTTAATGTTAAACTGTATATATCGACAAATACATACTTTGGATTTACAGAAAAATCACTGGAGTGATAAGGATATAATTCAACAGTTTGGTTCCACTGCCAGAGAAGCTAAAGACAGTCATACTACACAGCTATATGTCCACACTGGACTTATTCTAACAAAAAACGAAAGAAAGAAAGAAGAAAAACATCACTCAGCAATTGCAGGTGAAGGTGACCCACATACAGCTGTCCAGATTTTCTTACTCTGTAGACTCCTGTCAAACACAATCCCTCTTTTTATATGAGTCTTATTTTTGAGGCGATCATTTATCACCACATTTTGATGAAATATCCATCTTATCAGGGGTTTGTTAGCGTTACATCTGTTTTGCCTTGCATAGTAACCCACTCTCTCATACCTGCAGACTTTTTAAATTGGGTATTTCTGTGTTGGTCCAATTCTGTAGATGAAGTGAGGCAGTATTGACTTTCCTTTTTCTTGCCTCTGACATGCTCACTGTATGTCTGCATGATTTGCTCTTCAGAGTCTGATTCCAAATCTGCACCCAAGAGTTGAAATGAAACACATATTTGTGCTGTCCACTATATTCAACATGACTCGAGGGCTGTTCTTTCAATGCCTAATTCATCTCTGTGAACAATGTTACTTGTAGAAAAGATTATTTCTCCCTTGGTGTTGGAGGTGCCAGGGCTAAAAGAAAGAAAATCACTGACCAACCTGTTATGGCTGTGGCTGCAGAAAGCAAACAAATTTCTTTAAAAAATAAATTTACATCTGACCTCATTTCTTCTTCTTCTGGCAAATGTTCAGCCAGATGCAGTCCACTGTGTAACATACGTGTAGTATACGGTTAGTGTGGACTATTACACACTCTGATATAACATAGCTGATTTAACAGTGTTAGAATGATTCATATTCCAGCATGCAACCAGTGACATTTTTTCCTTGGTATTGTTTTGATGGAATTCAGATGCTATTATTAAACCTATCATTGATAAAGCAGTAGTTCACTTGGAGTGTTTCCCATTGTGCCTACTTGTTGCTGATGTGCCCATGATCCCAGATAGAGCTGAGCCTTATACTGTGTGGATGGAGGCTGTTTCACTTGAGAGGGATGGTTCTAACCTCAAAACAAAAAAAGGTCAAAGTTATTAACACAGTGAGACTCAATGGATCACAGTGGTCCTTGAAACACTTATGAGGGCTGACCTGCCTAAGCCACCTGTCTGACACTTTCCTGTGGCCTGTGATGATAATCCTATCATTGTGTTCTGCGGTGATGTGGTGAATCACTGCAAGTCTAATTTCTACATTTCTTACAGTTGCATATTTTACTATCTTCCTCGGTCTCTGTTTGACGAAGTCGAAAGTTTCACGAAGAATCTGTATGTTTGAAACACCACACTCACTGAGCTTTGGAGTTTTATGGGATCCCTGTATGGAGTTTATTTGTTGTTGCTTTACTTTGATCTACGAAGTTAAATCTGTATCTGTGGCCTGTTTAGTAACACTGTACCATGCAAGCTTCATTCATGAGCTCAAAAGGTATCAGATGGCTTGTGATGGGCTGAAATCTGTTTAGTAATAGGATGCTGCAGTTGTAGCAGCACAGGCAGGGAGAACCCAAACACAGACACACAGGGGGACTGGTGCAGTGAACTTAGTTTAAAAGATGAGATTAGGCTTAAAGGCAGAGGTATGGACAAGCCGGGGTGCATCCTGTTGATGCACCCAACAGGATGCTACACCCCCGGTAGCAGGCTCACAGTCACATGGTGACATAAACAGATGATCCGAAAAGGAGCTGGTGGGAATGAAAGGTTTAAATACTGGCTGGGACGATTCAGAAACTGGGAACAGGTGTGTGAGTAGGCAGGGAAGCTCAGGTGATGGGGAATAGAAAACAGGTGAGCAGGCGGATATGGAGACAGAGAGAAAGGCTGTGGACACCTGGTGGGCGGATGGAGTATGAGAGATGACAGAGGCCAAAATAAACAGGGCAGAGACAGGAATAATAAGAGTCGGGATGATAGATCCAGGGAAGCAAATAAGAGAGCCCAGAGACGAATCATGACAGTTACAGCTGATCTGATGGGACTGTAAAAGAATAAAACAGAGCCAGTGAAAGTGAAGGGCAATTTCTATATGCATGAATATTAATGAAACAACATGCCTACCTAAAAAAGGTTCATTGTTGAATGGCTGCAGCCTGCTATAAAAAATTAAATCTACTCAAGCATTTGAAACACATTTAAACATTTAAAAATGGGTGGACTGATCTTGAACTATGCAGTCTTTCCTAAGTGTCAGTTTGTGGGGTGTTCTGTCAAGACACAAAGCAAACAAAGATGTTTCAGGCAGGCAGAACTGTCTGAATCCTTTTAGTGTGCTTTCATACGAGTCATGTGTTCGTTATCTGCCTTCTGTTACTCTCACAACATAGACTGCAACCCCCGTGTAGACCTAACATTCTGTATACTCCCAAGCAGACCATAGGACAGTATTCAACTCTATGTTCATTGACTTTTCAGATGTATTTCTTACATGTGCAGCACATTGTCTTTGTTTTACAGTCCTTTTCCTGAACAGCTTTCACAAGTGCTGCAGTGCAGCTGTGGTGTGGAGGCGCTCCCTTCTTTGAATGTGTGGGGTGACAAGTGCCTTTGCCAGCTGCTCCAGGAACACCTTCCTCTTGTTCCTCTTATTAGACATCCAGGTAGGTTTGATCTTGTTCCATATCACAAAGACGTCATATGAGGACATATGAGTGATGTTTTGGAAGTCATCATCCTGCAGCTGTCAGTTCCAAACACCTTGTCCACGTTGTCCATGCCTCTTTTGTTGTGGTTGTAGTCCAGAATGATGGCTGTCTTCCTGTCATAATCACTGATCTCAGATGTTTTGTGCAGTGTGCTCAGGAGTACCACATTCTTGATCCTCTTTGGGGGGTAAGAAACAAGGCAAACTTTGATGAGAAGGCCTCTTTGCAAGGAGTGCAGGGGGGAGCTCAGGCTTGTTCTCTTCAACTGTGCCAGCCATGGTGATCTTCCTGTTCAGGAGCTGTTGGCTGAGTTCGTAAGAGGTGAAGAAACTGTCACATCTGACATTGTGCCCCCTCAGTCCATCTGTCACATCAAGTACAACACGCAGACTTGCATCTTCAAGGTTAGCTGGATTTTGAGTCACAGGACACCCATATCATGATGCCATACTTTGCTGGCTTTCTGGGCATATACTGTCTGAAAGGACAGTGTCCTTTTTACAAAAGAGATTACTATCAGTAATTAGTATTAGTGCCACAGTAAACAATCACGTAAATCAATAATGTTGCAGCAATTCATAATAGAATTAACAGTGAAAATGACTTACATGAAATTTACCTCTGAACAGTGATTCCCTGGTTGTAGAGGTGTGGCAGACTTATGGCAGCCAGTTTGTCTCTCACACATCTTGCAGGTCTTGACTCACAGTTATCAAACCGTACCATTCTTGAGAAAGCGTGAAAGACTTTCAGTGGCATCATGGCATGGAAAATCACTGTCTGCATCCCAGAGACTAGGTGCAGCTTCGCCTCAAGACCTATGCACACCCTTCAAGATTAGCAGCCCTTTGTAGGCACGCAAGTCAGTCTCATCCATCCTTTTACAGTTGTCTCCATATTTAGGGAAACACTCCAAAGTTGTCATCATCAGGATGACTTTTTTTCAATGGCTGGTGCGGTGCATGCGTAGAATGCTGAGGCAGTTTATTTCATCTGTTATTTCGATTCATGTCTGGAGGGGGGGTGCTGCACATGGACAAGAAAGCTTTTGTTTTGTCTGTGGCTCACAATCAGTGTGCCACAAAATCTCAATTTCTCATTGTTTGTATGTGCATGTTTGTGTCTGTTTGTGGTGTCTAAATTATTTTATAATTGCTGGGTCAAAAATGACCCTCAAACAATTTTTGTATCCTGGTGATGTACAGCTTTCATGGAAACAAAGGCAGTGTTTCAGTTTTTCTAATGTTGGGGTCACTCTAGGAAGTTATCAAATTTCAAGATGAAAAAATATAATTTAGGGGATTTTCTCTGCTGTTAAAAATAGTAGCAGGTCATTTCTGACCCCTAAGACAACACAAGGGGTAATGTGATACAGCAATTTATCTGAAGAAACCTGTTTAAGTCCCCGTGATGGTAAGCATTTCACTCTACTGAAATGTGCTTCAACAAGCAATATGAACTCATCCTGTGATCAATAACACAAGCTATGTAGCTTTGCAATGGCTGAATTAATAATATGGCTTCTTTGTAAAGTAAGCACTGTCACCTCACAGCAAAAGGGTTCCAGGTTCTTGGTGTCTTTGCGTGTTGGCCCTGTGATTGACTGGTGACCACTCCAGGGTGTACCCCGCCTCTCACCCATAGGCTCCAGCTCCCCTGCGACCCTGATGGATTAAGCGGTAGAAAAAGGATGGATGTAAAATAATGCATGAACCTCTGCAGCAGAAAAAAAAATTAATGGTCACATATAGGTGAAAAACAAGCTACAACGGAAAAGCACTGAATCACCCCACGTCATTAAAAATCATGCATAATGTATCTTAGATGGGCTTAGAAAACTCTTTTTTTCTTATATGTGTGTGTGTGTTTGTGCGTGGTCATGTGTATGTGGCTGTTTTGTATGTTGTTTTTCTCTGACCTGAAACATGCTCTTGAGAGGGGCCGCAATGGTATATTCAGTGATGCCCTGCGGCCTTGAAACCTAATTGGTCTCAGAGCCCATGTCACTTCACAAATTTTAGTGTAATTTACACTGGCTAACTGCTCCCACAGAAGGGCTTTGGGGGAGTGGGGTGGAGGGGTGCACTTCACACATTTTGTCACTGTTAGTATTTGCCTTTGATTTAGTTTGTCATCTTCTGACCTCTCATTTCCCAGTGGCACATTTTGATCAATATGTAAGACAAATGTTGATAACCTTGGGTTGACCTCCTCTGATCCTGCCAGGTGGACACAACTGTGGATGTACTTGTGTGTGCGTTAGGTGGGTGGAGGAGTATGTGGACATATCTAAAACTGTATTTTTATTCCATTCTGGCTTGGCTACTTTATGGTACAAGATTTGTGTTGATATACTCCAGCACAGCAGTTTGGTAATGCTCCCAGTGACCACTGAAGTAACACTGAAGTCAAAAATGTCTGTCATGTTTGTGTTTTTTTCCATGTTCTAAAATAAATGTCACTCTCATGTTGACCTAATCTAGCCACTGAACCCATTACCTGCATTTTATCATTTTAGAGTGCTTGTCCATTTGAATGCAGGATGTGAACAAGCTCTTATTCTGTATTTTGCTTTGTAAAAATGTAATCCCTGCCGCATTTGGAGGTGGTTTCTGCTGGGCCTTTGGTTCTGTTTAGTTTTATAGCTCGAAATTACATTTTATTTTAATGTAGGGTTAACAGTATATCTAATCTAATCGTTAGGGCTGGGTTCAAGTTAAGTATATTTTCCTGACCCCCATGGTGACATTTGTTCTGCAGTTGACCCTCCTAATGATTAAGGAGCCGTTGGGCAGCTGAGAGGGGCCTGATCCAATTCCAAGGCAAGTGCCTTTGTAAATTGCAATGGTAGAAGAATTTGTTGTTGTTTGGCATCAAAGGTAACTGTGTCACCCAGAGGGAGGCCATGCAAGCTGTACTCAGAGACGACCAGAGCTGAGACTCAAACCTTTGTCATCATAGTGCTAATAATGTGAAAGACCAGCAATTTTTTACGGATACAAAGAATAAATAGTTGTTTTCTTTTGCAGTTTTCACATTATTTGTGAGGGAAAAAAAGAATGTTATACTCAGAACCAGATGCTTTAATGAGAAGGAACATAATATCAAAGGGTATGGTAATTTGATGATTACAAAGGAGATCGTTCCTTTATAGGCAAGGCAAGTTCAACAAACATTTCTAAGTGGAGAGAGTCAATATTAATATAACTCTTATTTTATTATGTCTTTGATGGTGTCTGTGTTTTCAACTCTCCAATTTACTAGTCAGGTCAAGTTAGGTGTATTTGCAAACCCATACAGTGTCTCATTGAGTAGCAACAGATTCCATCCACAGTAGCCTGGCTTCAGACCTCTAAATCACCACCCACATGCAAATCACTTATTTGTTTAGCAGCTCAAATAGATGAATCACATACAAATAAAAATAAATTAATGAAGTGAAACACAAAGGCAAGTTAGTCTAAGTAGAAAACTCCCTTAGGCAAAATTATGCACCCCAAAAGTTGTTACATATAAATGCAGAAACCTCTTGAGGATCCATTCCATTTTCAGTTAAGGTCAGAAATCTGATCAAATCATGTCAAACATCATGAACAGTGTGTAACTGAATATACGGCTAAAATTAAATGTTAGGATGTCAAACAGCTCTGGGAATTGGAGGGTAATAGGAGGCATGAGTACCCTTTTCTATGGCATTATGTGGAATTATACCATCAAAGCAAAGTCCTTGACTTTCCCAGTGTGTGATACGTACAATGCAGTTACTTTTTTGATTTTTTGATTTTGACAATATAACTGAGCTGTTTCCAGATACAGTGCTGATACGCTTAAGGCTGTAGTGACTCTGTACCATAACAATCATCCTCTTGAAGCTGATGTGTGATGGGCTGTAACATATTATTTCATTAAACTTAACAAACTAACTTGACAAGTTTTGTTTTGTTTTTTTCTGTAACGAGTAGCATAGAGGATTATAACTGACATTCAGTAATTAAATTACAGTCACTAATACCTGGGATGCTCCGTTACCTTGACAATTTGTCTCACCAGGAGTTAGATGGATGGTTGATTTAGCAGGAGCTGGAGCAGTGTAGAGGCATTGGAGGCACCTTTGATGAAGCTGGGCTGAGTAATGAAAATAATGTAACAAGTAATGTAAATGTGGGCTAATTACTTTTTCTGTTAAGTAATTCCCAGATAGCAACATTTTTCTGGTGAAAGCTTCTGGCCCAGTTGTGCTTGGGTCCTCAACCCGTGTCTGGTCCATATACTTCCATCTGGGCTGAGGCTGGCTGTTATCCTCCAGTGTTGGCTGACAGCCAGCAAGATTTTCTGTGTGTACACCGAAATTGGTCCAGATGTGGATGTAGCACCAGACAGTCATTCTGTATGTGGGCTAGGCTTGTGCCAAAGAACCGGCTGTACATTGAGCCAGACAAAACATAAATGTGGCTCAAGTATTCGCCAGAATAATATTGCTAATGTAATTACTTTCCCAGGGAATAATAAGTAATAAGTAATTGATTGCAGTTCTCACGTAACATGGCTAACACTGTATACCCAGTACTTAAAGCAACTGTGACGTCTTTTACTACTTCTCTACTTTCATACCAACAGCAATTAGCATTACAGCATTACAGTGTCTAACAATGATTATGTTAAAGGATGAATGTTTGTACTCATAATGTATCCTTGCTCATGTTTTTTCTCTGCTTAAAATCATTTTATTTTTTCCCAAGCCTGGTTTCATTCGCCTTTGTTAATGAAATACAAAGGAGAGAAAAAATAATCCCTGCACATGATGCAGCGTTCACTGGCCTGTAAAACAGCAGCTTGGAATAAACTCAGCACTGACTATGGAAATATGTAGCTGAAACTGTCAAGATCTGTCAGGTATGGCATCTGTTTTTTGGGTTTTTTAGTTTTTTGTTTTTTTGCATAGATTTGAGAGATAATGATTACACTGATGATTCACAGCTGTGGGCCATTATCATCAATGCAGAGGAATCCCAAACCTGAGAGAGACACTGAAAGATAGTCAGAGAGAGTCATCCCAGGCATCCAAGGAGTGAAGACATTTAGGATTCATTTCATCATAAGATCACAAGCCATCATATGTACACAGCTCTATAGCAAAGAGCATGGGGGGTAACATCTGAGGGAGCTGCAGCCTGGCAAAGTGTGAGAGAGGAAAGACCTTAGAGAGCAGAGAAGAAAGGGAGAAAGTAAGAGGTGAGAGAAAGAGAGGCGGTGGCGACCTGCTGGTCAGACAGTAGGGAAGTGGTCAGTCTAATCAGTTACTGACCTTTTCATTAAATCGCTCCTGAGTGTCTTTACTGATGATTATGAAAGCCAAAACACTGGCAACACCGACCCCGCTGAACAAATTGGTGAGTGGAAGAGATTTTCTTGTAATTAAGTGCCATGAGTGTTATGGCTGAAGTAAAAGCTTTTAGTTTTCACACAACCCTGTTAGGTAAACCTAAAGGTAAAAAAATGATGAAAGGATTAAGTTCCACACCATGCACCAGAGTTGTATTTGGCTTGAAGAGTTGAAATGAAAAGTTTTTTTTTTGTTTTGTTTTGTTTTTAGATGTGAGTAAATATTGGATAACGAGCAATTAATTGAGTAAATCTAACCACAGGAGTGTAATCTCTTTCTCAGAGTAACCTTCCGTCACTGCTTAAGTCTTATATCAGAGAGATGGTGACAGAAAATGCTGATTTTACAGAATGGTTACAAAGCTGTCAGCAAGTGCCATCACACCAGTCTTTTCGCTCTGAGTCAGCAGTTGTGTCTTTAGGAAGACATTTTTTCCCCCTGGCCACAACTCAGACCAGGATGACAGAGTTAGAACGTGGATAGATCTTTCTACCCATGTTGGTTAAAGTTTTAATGCTTTAATCATAATATTACATCAACCACCCTACTTCTTCATCTGCACTTCAGAAACACTGACAGCTGTCAGTCACGATGGCAAGTCTTTCAAAACCTCCTGGACTGTTGCAAAGATAAATTTCTCTCATTCATCCCAACATACTGTTCAAACGCCTTCTCTGTTTTGTCTCAGCACAGCAAGCTCCTTAGCACAGCGTTTTCATTTAATTAGTACATAAATCATCTTCATCTCACATAAAATGTTATTTATTCCGTCCTCTTCACTTCACTTTCACTCCTTCACTGGAGAAATTAAACTCTCACTGTATTATAAATCTTGTAGTATTCATATTGATATATGACTGTGGTCAGACCTGGTCTTGCCTTTACACACCATCACAAAACTTCACTGTAATGGCACCTTATGATCAGTCACTTATGATCAGTTCAGCAGAAACGCTTCACACATGTAAATCAAATCACATAACATGTAAGACATTAAATATCAGATGTGAAGCCTCAATGCTGCTCACAAACAGGGTCCCACACATGTGGCTCTGCTCAGCTTTGAAGGGAGTGCGGGCTTTTCTCCTCCACTGAAATTGGCAGCCCTTTTGTTTTAGCCCTTTGAGACAAATTCTACCTGTCTAGATCACAAATGAACAAGATTACAGAGGCTGTTGCATTAAGTTTTCATAAAGGTAACCAGCTGAAGAGAAGAATGCTATAAAGTCAAGAACTGCTTGATCAAACACCAGATTGTTCTCATCATGTTGAATCTTAAAGCTTTTATGATCAATATTTTCATGTTAACAGTGGATCAAATGACTACTGTGTGTGGATGTTAAAAGGACATTGAGACAAATCCATGTAATTTTCACTCAGCTGCACTGTTTCCTCAGTTCTACAGAGTGGTTTAGCATTGTTCAGCTCTCTGTTTTGATTTCGTGGCCCTCAAGTTTCCTGCTTTGGTTCAGTCTCACTGCTCACATCTTCATCACTGTTTGCAGACGCAGCAGGCAGCCATGTTCATTGACAAAAGGTGTAAAAACCCACTGTGCACTGCCCAGCACCAAGACAAAGTTAGCCACCATCTTATGAATATAGTAAAGGAATTAGCAGCTAAAGACCCAGATATTTCCCTTAGAAGTAAGTAGCAAATAAGAGCTAAAAGGAGAGAATATTGGACTTATATTTAACAGGTGGCCAGAAAATGTAGTGTAAATGTTAATTTGGGTAAGTTTAAGCTTAAAACTAACAGAGCAGGATGGATTTTAATGGTAGTGAAATGTGACACCTCATTTAGTAGTGAACCACGTGAACTACAGTTGCTGACCAGTCTTGTGAACACCAATGACTTGGTATTGTGTGGGATATTAGAACAAATGTGCACTTTGGGATAAACAGTTAAAAGCTCATTTACTTGTGTGTTAAATGAAGAGGATCTAAAGAGCTGATGAAAATCTCTTCCTTGCCTTTTTAAAATCCCTCCTTGGACATGACACAGAGACACAAATTCAACACTACACATTTCAGCTGTATCTCTGCTGACCTGCTGAGACATGGAAAGACAATTACAGGAGAAGAAGATGTCAGGCTTGTCAGCATGGCGGCTCACTGTGAATTCCATTTGTCCTCCAAGCCTTTATTCGCCATGAGTCACACCTGATTGAACCTCCACAGGGGAATGAAGAGCAGGCATCGTAGCAGGCTTTGCCTGTTTGGCTCAAGTACGAATTTTGTGATACATATGTCCATGCATTTGGAAAACAACCTCACGCTGAGATGCAAACACTAAACTGAACAGGATAAGCAGAAATAGGTCTGGGCGATATGGATCAAAAATCATATCACCGCTACTTTTAGGCTGAAATTTGATACACGATATATATCTCAGTATTGTTTTTACAAAGTGGGCTAAATGTTCAGTTGTAAGTCAAAGCCACATATGAAATATCACAAAATAAAATGAAACATAAACCTGTTACTTAAGAACTGTATATGAACAAGAGGAAGTTTGGAAAGACGGTGGGTTGTTGTTCATACTGTTTCTCAAAGGTGAAAATTAAACATGTGAAGGGATCACAAAGACTGATGATTATTTACACTGAAATGAATTACATTTGCCCACAGAGTATTAAGGATGATAGACCTCTCAATATGGCAAGCAGGTGGCGGGAGTTGCGTCTTGATTTTCAAGAGGTATAGGGTTAAAACATCAAAGATCCAATTAACCTGTGAAGCTGTATTTAGAAGAACAGTTTTCCAGACAAGTATGTCATTTTAATTGCTAAACTGTCCAAATATGCAACTTGTTTTAATGCTAACTTTAAGAATATATAGTACAATGAGTTCAGGCAGGAGAATGGCTTAAAGCTAATAATTTATAAAATATGCTCAATGAAATAATTCTTCATGTGAATTAGCAGTGACATTAAATTTTAATTGTCCATAACTGTCCGCATCCAATGACTCATACTACAGAGAGAATGGGCATAAAACTGTATCTGTGATGAAAGAGCCTTAAAGCAATCAGTATTTCAGATAGCCAGCTGCACAGCAGCCTCACTGTGATTTAAATCAATCATGAAGATGAGGGAAATGAGGCCAAATAAAGATCAATGCATTGTATTCAAGGATGTGCGCTGGAACTGAAAACCTCAGATTTACCCTACACATATGTTTTACTGACTGTAATCTGTGCTCTGAGACACACCTTCAGTGCATATATTATAGATGTTTACAACAGAACTGCACTCAGTCCCAAAACCCTGTGGGCTTCCACTATCCCAGAGGTTGCCGCTGGGACAGCTGTTCATATAAATTTAACAGGTGTTACTGGTCTCTGTTGAGAGCCTCTCTCTTTTCACAGTCTGTTTTCCCCTTGTTTTCTTCTCTCCCTATATTCAGGATGTTATCATTCAAAACTCTGATTTCTCTCATCCAATACATCTGCTGCATTTCTAGAAGATCCTGAGCATACATGGACGAGCAGACACATATTGCTTTATTGGTCTTTATGCAGCACAGATCCATACAAGAAAAGAATAATAGATATCTGGCACTGAATATTTTATTTTATATGAGAACCATCACACTGACAAGACACAACGTCCAGTCATTAGTCTATGAAAAATAAATTTGATAATACGATTTGCTGAAAACACAAGACTGGCTCAAGATTCAGAACTTATCCCAATATGCATAATACATTTTATAGTACACACAAAGTGAGGTGTACAGGCATGCACAATGTGAATGTTCATCATATGAACTCTCAGGCACCTACAGTGGAATACACAATATAGACCTAGCCCAAAATCCACAATTGTTCATGGCAGTGGAAATTGTGTATTTTTCTTCTGAAGCTGTTTGTTAGCTACTGTTCTAATATTCTATCCCCAAACTGAATTATCCTAGATATGTATTTTTATTAATATTGAAAGAAAATACAACTGCGTTAATATGAATGATGTTGTTTGGGTCTATGTGAAGATCCATATGGTATTTAAAAGGTGATGATCTCTAGTCAACACACTACGAGAGAAGATTTAATTTACAGTTCAATTTCATGTCTTATATGTCCTGTAGCTAGGAATAAAATGTGTGTGCAGTATTTTATACCAATGTAGCTTCATGAAATATTGTGAAATGATTATTCACATTTAAGGCAGAGTAGGAATTAGACCAGATTCTGTGAATTTTTACCCATTTGTTGAACAAAAAGTAACTTTGTTTATGAAGTTACAACTCTGGCCATATTTAGATAACTAACAACGTACAACTTACATCTTAGAAATAAACTGAGGTTGTCAGAGTATCTATCTTGACCTCAGTACCCTAACTTTTACACTATTAATGTCAGGACACTGTTATTATTTCTGTCTTCTCAGTTTACATTTTTGACACAGAGAGACGTATGTAATATAGTGTGTGTTCAAAGCACATATTTGCAGTGGTCATTTCTCAAAACGCCTGTAACCCTACTGAAGCACTTTAAAATGTTTCTGGCTCTCAGCATCGAGCAATATTTCCTCTCTTTGTATCTGTTTCTTGAATTGTACTTTGCCACTCTCTCGTCGCTTCCATCCAAAATTACATCCAGCCATCTGTTGCAAATTACTTTCCCAAAACACTATTTTATTGTAGATGAATCAAATTGAAACAACATTTTTCAGACATTGGCTTATGGCATGTATATGTGGAGAAAGAAAGAGAGAGAGAATATGTGCACTGTAAAGGTTAGCTCTCATTTCCAAGTCTTATTATTTTGTCACTTGAAATAAGTTTGTTTGTTTGTTTTTTAGTTTCACACCATATAGCTATTGAACTCAATAATTGACAACAATATATATAACTCTCGCACACTATAGACAAAAAAAAAATCCACACCATTGCTCCTAGAACAAAGCACAGTGTATTTCCAGCATGCAGGGGCAATCAATGCTGGCTCTGCCATCATGCCTTCATCGTATTATTATTGTATTTCTTAGACAGAATAACTCAGGCAGTCTCAGTCACGGCTGCACATACCCTTGAGAACAAAAACTGTTCACTGCAGTTTTAGGGAGTCTGTCAGTGAGTAGTAAAGAGGACATAAACGAGGTATAATAAGATTTAGGTGTGATGTCTTTTTGCCTATTTTTCACATCCTCAAATCTGTAAATTAGGTATAAATATGGATGAGCTGCTACATGTATCTGATCAGTGTGTACGTTTTCTTAAATGTACAAAATCTCCCTCAGTATGATGAAGACTTTAGCAGTGCCTCAGGAAAAGCTTAACAAGAAGGTTTGGTGTGCGAAATTCCTGACATAATTCACTGGTCAACAGTGCCCTTTATTCAGAGAAAGACAAAAGAAAAGAAGTGAGAGGGTAGAAAACGGCAGAGAGTTATAGAGGATTCTCACAAATTGTTTGGTTGGACTGGGTTGTCAGTGAGCAGGGTGAAAGGGCCTCTGGATGAAAGCATTAAGATCAGAACAGACTTTTGTAATTGTATTTTCACCACATCCAGCAGCTTCCACTGCAGGAGGCGTTAAGCTGCGCTGATAAAAGAGGAGGGAATGTTTCTTCAAAAAGATGTCGAGTCAACCGAGAATTCTAATGACTATTCCACAGTCAGTTTCTGAATTTTATCTTTGGGAGATTTCCTCAGGAATCCATGTAAAACAAATTGCATCTATAAAACCATGTATTTTCATAAATGTAAGCATTGTTATTACATTCTAAATGCTGCACTGCAGTCTTCACTGTTTGCAGCCTTCGACTGGCTGCTCCTCAGATATGCACACATGCATATCTGAGTTCTGATTGACTTGGGGTAGCCAGCATTGCTCGTGGAACCAGTAGCAGCATCTGTTAGATCCTGTAATCCATCCAGATTTTAGCTCAGTGAGCATCTGCTGCAGCACACTCCGAGAGAGGATCTGTACTGGAAAAAGAGGAGAGAAGAGAATCTGTAGAAAAGCACAGGAAATGAGAAGAAAGGAACTGAGTGATTTAAACGTAAGGAGAGTGCATTAGGGATGAACAGTAATGGTACATTTTGTCTTATGATTAATTATAGAATTCAAATTTATGTACAGTGTAGAATGATCCAACACACTTGTGTCTTCAAACACTACGATGTGAGACTGTGCCATACCAGCTGTCGTGGTCATTACGAAGTGGTGGCAGTGCCAACCTCTTGGTCAGTCAGCAGCTGTCTCAGCAATGTGGATCTCTCAGATTAAGGCCAGTTCCAATCTGCTCTGATCTGGAAACAGATGACGATGATGAAGGGACAAACAACTAGAATCAGAGACAGCACAACTAATCCAGACAACCATTAGATGACGCACCAAAAGTCATCACAGGAAATTACTGCAAATGCTCAAAGTGCTTGAAGCAATGAGCAATGTGTTCTTGGTTAATTTCACAAATCTTCGAGAGTAATTTTGGGAATTGATAGCAATCGTTACACCTGTTGTCAGAGAGGAAATTATTCATTTATCCTCCAGAAAATCCCTTTTACTTTCTCACTTAAGTCCATTTTGTACAAAGTATGATTGTGCAATGACAATAAAGATTTATCTTATCTTATACCTGATCAGTAAAGATGTTTGTTCAATGTTTAACAACATTACAGGTAAAGCTTCTGAGCAAAGATTAGTGTATACATGCGAGCGAGAGCTTGCAAACCCTCCCTAGTGGGATGATGACCAAAAAATTGTTATTTCCACAAAATGCTCCTCATTGAGACACAGAATATAAACGAGCAGCTGCGCAGCATCGGTTACATCTGTGTTTTCATTCAGGAACAATATTAAATATGAGCTGACTCTCACCTCTTCCAAAAGTTGCAATGAAACATCCTGGGCCATCTCATTTATGTCCCTGCGTACTGTTTTGCCAGAGAACAGCACTATATCAACTTCCCTAGCAGCCTCATCACACAGTATTCCCTGAATAATGGCTTTGGCAGCAGGTAGAATTAGATCTTCACAGACATTGTGCAGTTTTTGTGTGCAGGCAATCTGATATAGTCACAGAGGATACCTTCACTCAATCAGAAAAGATTATTTGTTACTTAAATGCAGCCAGCTCTCCAGCTGACCCTCTCTTTGTCTTTGCAGCAGGGAGGCCATTTTTGGTTATTTGTATATTAAAAAAACTTGTGTGTGATGGCCTTGTGATTTTTTTTCTTCAGTTGTGACAGAGCCCTTTATGCCTTCATCAGGTGTTCTTTTAGAAACTTCAATACAATCTTAGACCGTCTAATTACATTGGTGGTGCAAAAGAAAAGACAAAAAAGAAACATTGCAACTAAAAGGCTATGGTACATTTGTGTATTTTGACTGCAGCAATAGCGTCATATGTGTGCGACTGTCATAGATTGCTGTCTGGCTGTCATACAGTGTGCATGTCATGTCAATGATAGGAAAATAATGACTACTCCTTTATGAAAATGTAGATTAAAATAACATTCTTTATTAGCAATCTGCAAATAAAGTCTCCAGCTACACGAATATCCTATGACACACCTAACTGTAGATGAACAGACTGGGTCACCTTCATCAAAAATCATTTAATATGAATTTCTCTCTTTTGACTATGAAGACACTTTCATGTTTGCTTGCACAGAAGGGTATTACTGACACTGAGACACTGAGGGGAATATTAATGAGAGTCAGTTGGTTGATACTGTATATAGGAAATGAGTGAGTAGATGCAAAAATCAATCAAAACTTAAGAAGACTTGTTTAGATAGTTGGCTCATTAATTTTAAAGTGGTGGATATATGGTTGTCTGCTCTTACGCCCTTAATGCAGTGGATTCCAAATCAAAGGAAAATGGTTTAATCCTGCTCAGTAGCCCCAACACAGCCAGTCGCTCCTGCCCACACCCCTGACACCAACCACGGGACACAGATGGCTCACGCTCCAGTGTCGTAGGGCACCATGGGATCAGCTGTAACTCGTGTAAGGGTAAAGTTCATTCTTGCGTGACACTAAGTTGTACTGGGATCAAACAGACCAACATGAAAAACGGGGGGGAGGCTGAAGTGGACACAGTGAGCGACAAACAACGAGACTTTGCCTACTCTTTACTTAATAAAGCCAGTGTGACATGATCCTGCCACTGTGAAAGGATATAGTCTGGAGTGAAGTGAGTAGGCACCATGAACAGGATCGATGCTGTTAGTGAAATTCTTGTTAAATAAATCATACAAATCTCCTATTTTAGTAATAGTTACTTTACAAGTAATCACAACCAGTTATCATATCTTTGATTGTTGTGAGGTCACATATAGTAATTTAGTGCAAGTTTTGACCTACATTCAGACTCATTCAGACTGACGTTAGCCTATTCAGCAACTTACAAATGGGAGATGATATTGAAAAGATAAACGTATAGCGCAATATAAAAGGAGAGCTGAGCTGGTGTCATAGGTCCGATCTTTTAATTAAATCCAGCTGAATATTTTCAAAGTAAACAGGTTGTGATTGGTCTTCATATTTGAAAATAAAAAATGTATGACTGAGATGTGCTTATGTCTGTGAATATCTCACTGAAAGGGGAGAAGAGCTGAGGGGGCTAATCTAACAAATATTGATCAAGAGCAAATATGGAAGCCCCATTTAAAATTCGCAGTATGTGAGCGAATAAAATTATAATCCAAAGTGTTAAGTGACAATTTTGACTAACGCTCACTTTGCTAATGATACAGTACATTTGGATTATTAAACGTATTCAATTTAATATTTGTCATTTTTTTCCAAGGTAATGAAAAGTCATACTAGACCTTGGGAGGTAAAAGGGAATGTACAGTATGTAAAACTTCACATTGGTTACGTCCATGTCTGATGTTAACTGGGCCTAACTACATTTCTAATTGGATTTCTGTGAAAACCTCTGGTAATAATACAGCCACGTGTGGTACTAATAGCATGAGGACTGTGTTATGTTTGACTCACACTGATTTAGACATGAAGTGGTCCTTTGGATCCAACTGTGGATCAAGAGTCATTAATTCCCTTTTCTCTTATGCACTTTTTACGTTTTTACAGCATGATATTATTGATATCACTAATAATAAATGATTATCAGTTGTAAAAAAAATAATAATAATTAAAAAAAGAAAATTATAATGTCCTGCCTTGTATTTTCAATGCATTTGTAACTCCAGATCTAACTTAATCTCTTCTGACCATTTGTTGATGTTAATTGCTGGAATGATGTTTTGTGTGGTTAATTGATGTAACTGTATCTTTACAGCCCACAGTTTAACCTTTAAACTTATGATGTTAAGTAAGAAGGTGTACCCAGGTGATACAGAAACAAACACTCACCCCCTGCTGCAGCGACCCAGGATCAGTCCCCACCCTGATCAAACACATTTGGCAGCAATCATGTCCTCATCACTGCACTAGTGACTCCTGCTGGTTGGTTGGGATGCCTGTGGGGAGGGGGGCGTCAGTGGGGTCTGAGGGGGGGAAGAGCTCCACAATACGACAGATCAGTTTCTTGGAAGTGATTCATCTTGTTGTCACAGTTCCATTTTCCCAATGTGAATATACTGTGATGCAGGTACACCTGAAAGATGCCAAAATCTACATGTAAAGGCAGATATAATTTTAAAAAAATGATAATAATCACATGATAATGTGATGACAACTGTGAGAAGATGCAAATTTTGTATTTTAAATGTAGTGCCATATTAACATGAATTTTAGCATCTGTTCTCTCCTGGGAAAAAGGTATATCAGCTACTGCATCTAACCTTCCACTTTCCCCAACTTCACAGTTTAGACTTTGTGTGACCTGTGGCAACTGATGTTCACCCTGACTGTCAAACAACGCTGGACAGCTTGTGCAAAATATAATTACTGTTTAAGGCCATGTGATGGGATGCATTTTTCACATGATTAAGGCCCTCATGAACTTAATGTAAATGAATAAAACTCATTCATCTGCACCATATCCTTTCAAATGCACCTGGGGAATCCCCATCTGCCAAGTCTAGTGATCAAGGCGCATCCATCCTACTCAGGAGACAGGTGAACTGCTGGAAACAGATCCTGCAGAGAAACCTTCTGTCTGGGCCGACAGGATCATGAAAGGGCACATTTGTGGATTTGTTATGATGAGTGTCTTTGTCAAATCACTTGTATAGACAGATGTTGAAAACAGTTACACAAACTGTTTTGGGTTTTTTTAGGAATACAAATGCTACAATATTTACACCTGTTAGTGGAAACATGTTTTAACTCATAAACATTATAAATGAGACAGAAACACTAATTAACTTTTAAACATAAACATGTAGCCAACTATAGTAAGATGGCACTGTCATGCTGTTGTGGACTATTTATCCTTGTGTCTGTTTCAGCAGATGCAGTTTCAGCTCATATCACCCAAACAACCATAGTGTTGAAAATCCTTTTCTATACATGTATGTATGTGCATGTCTCATTGTGTCTGATAAAAACGATTGTTTATATCCATGAAATTAGATGGGGCACTCTAATACACTATGTCAGAGACAGGGTTAATTAAATTTCGCCTGATGCTAAGAAAGTTGATTTATGGATTTAACTCATTTAGAAATGCACTGTACCTCAAAGTCATTGAACAGGTGATACAATTCCAACAGTGTGAATTTAAAAACATCCAGTTCTCAGTGAGACTCTTTAGCAAATCATCTCTTACAAATGACTAATAAATAAGTGACACTCTGCTAGTGGAGTGTTGTTACTGCATTTGTTATTGATTGTGTGTTCATTCAAGTTTGAGTTCTACCTCTTTTTATGCTTAATAGAAAACTGAATAAATAGCCTGAGAGCTCCCATGCAATCAGAAAACAGCTGTCTGTCTGGATGGCTAAACTGATGGATGAACAAGTGGATAGGTGGAGGGAACAAATACCATGATAAATGACAGTTACATGGTAAGTGATGCTGCTACAGATGTTTCTCTAGTTTTTCTCCAAGTAGTGAAATGCAACTGAAAGAACTAAAGTTGTGTTAACTACCCTATCTCTTCCTCATTTCAGCCTGTTTTTCATGTTAAGGAGGGAAATAAAATTTCTTTCCCCCTTGGTCTAAGTGACAGTAGAAGCTGTTGTTCATGTACAATGTATTTATTTGTTGGAAAATGGTTCAAAATGCCACAGAAAAAAACGTGTAATATTGGAATGGATAAAATTACACATAAACGAGAAACATGCATAAGATTAAAAACTGGACTTGGATCAACATTAGCTGGCAGAGTCAGCGCCTGCTCCTCCTCTGTCAAACCAGATTAATACCCTGCATCCAAATGTGCTCCAGTGCTCCTCGGTCACACCTCCATCCATCACACGGCGGGGATTCTTCAGACAGGGTTCACTATTTTACCCATCTGTCAATCAACACCCACAGGCAGACAGCCCAGGCTCCTCCTGCCAGACCACACAACACCTGCCACCTCATTGCTTTGCCACAAATGCCCGGCCTTCACCTGGCTCTGTGCCCTGCATCCCTCAAGAGTATCAAGATTCAAGCGCCAAGCATCTTGTACTAGTATCCAACATATAAGCATTACACTGTTGCTTTATTGGATTTGGTTTATTAAGGCTATCACTGCACAAATACAAGTCAACTATGGCTTGTAAACAAATTAAGGACACACAAGCAGCCATGTTAGTAAACTGCAAGGGGCCCAGCCTTGGTAAATTTAGCAAAGTATGATGGATTGGTCTCCGCTATTTGCTATAATTTACCTCCTCTGGTGTTCGCACCTAGAAAAATTAAAAGAAAGAGTCAGGAAAAAGCTGTTAATGAATAGCTAAAAACTAGATGCTAAATAACTGTGAGGGAATCAAGGAGGATGTAGCAGATAATCATTGAGGGCAAACTGCAGGATACCATGTTAATGAATCCGTTCCTAGATACTTTATCTGTGACTCAGCACTGATCGTCTTCTTAATAAACTGTTCCTGATTAACTCTCTGAATCAACAGCTAAATGGCAGATTGTGACTTCATCATTACTTCCTTATAATGTGCACTTCAGTTACTTTTTTTATGAGCCATCAAATTAAGGGCTGCATCAAACCCAGTCATTAATGCAAATACAGCATTACTTACTGATTACCACTGTGAATTACTATTTGTGTGCCATCAGCTAAGCACATGTATAATCCTGCCCAACGGGAAACTAGCCACAGCACTGTACAGTACTGTTAACTACATCTGAATATTGTGCATCATTTTGCAAAATGTTGCCAAAAATAAATTAAATTAAACTAAATTAATAAAAAAAAAAAAAAAAAAAAAACTCACTCCGGACTTGTAAACACACTAGTGTGAATGTGCTGCAACATATAATTTACACCCCTGTGGTCATCACACATGAGCTGTGAACATGTTGGCGCCGTAAACCCTCCTGTCATTCACACGTGACACTGAAACATAATTAAGGTTAGGGTGCACAAAGAAAAAAGACACAATAAAACAAAACTCGCCATCCACCTCTTCCCATCTTTCAAGTTAGCCGAGTGTTTCCGAGTATTTTCTACTTGAATGTACTTGCAAATAATATCTGCAAATTTTGCAACCATTTAAAAATTTCAATATTTATGCCCGAGACCCACTCTTACTAAGCATGTCATCAAACCGACAGCTTGAGTGACAGATGAAATACCTATCTAATTTATAGATTGGCAGACATTAATTGGATTCTCCCCAGCAAGTGAAATGGATTCATTATTGCTCAAGGCTCTGTGGCTGTTAAAGTTTATCAAGTTAAATAGATTTTAGGCACTGGTCTGAATGAAGCTGCACTTCATGCACAGACAGTTTAATGTCACTTACTAACTGTGCAAGGTATCATGCGATTTTGGCATGAACTATATGTTAGTTCTGTTGTTTATAATACATATGTGTATATCACATAATAAAAAATGTTTTTTGTTTGTTTGTTTTTTTACAGATATGCCACAGAGATGTTAATACTTGTGGGATGTTGAATTAAACAAACAAAAAAAAAACTGTAAATACAACCTGCCTTAGTATTTGCAGTGTATTTACAATGTACACATGACAGCAAAAATACATTCTAGTCATCAATTCCTATGAAATCTCCAAATTTTCAAAATGTATTTTTTAATAAACACCATTATACTGTTTATAGGACACTGCAGCCAAATGATTCCACCAAATGTAGAGCTCAAAGAAAAGCTTTTACAAATCCAGCACAGGTGTGTAGTTACAAGGATAATCACATGGCTTCACTCCATTTGAATCTGAAAGTCCTCGTCATTGACTGGTGGGGACATGATGGGAACTTTAGTTTGTTTAGACTCAAGTCTGTTTAGTTTTTAGAGTGACTGGAACTCTCGGCTGTTTCTCAGATGTTAGTCAGCTCGTGTTTACATCCAATCAGTGCTCTCTCAGCTAACAAAGCTCTCATTTCTCAGCCCACAGCCTCTGGACCTGCCATAAACACTTATCTAAAAGCAGCATTACAACTAAGACAAACCAAAGCAAACAAATCTACAGAAAATTACATTCTTCCCAGTCCCTGCACTTGAGCCAAACTTTTCAGTGAGCTGTTGATTGTCAGGGGGCAATCTGTCCCCTGTATGCTGTCTGGCTGCTACTGTTCCCCACCTAGAGGATTTCAGGTCTAATCTGTCAGGTGCATGCCCAAGCATTTCTTTATCAACTTTATCAATAACAGTGCAGCATTGCCAGGGCAACAGGGAGAGGGGCGGCCAACAGCCAATCCCTTGCTCTGGAGCAGACAGTAATTACTCAGCCTCTCCCACAAAAGCCTGGCACAGGGAGGGGCTGGAGCATGAGTGATGTCCACCCACCACAAACTAAAAACACATTTAGCTGTTTTCCTCTCCTCAATCATACACCTAAATGAAAGTCTTGGCTTATCCAAGCATTGCATGCTATAAAGTTACATGTACATGGTTGACAGTGTATACAATGATGCTGTCGTTTCAAGATGAGAGTGAAGTAAACATTATCTCTTTGAAAAAGATTTAAATTGTTTCACTAAAATTGTTTAGTATGGGAAAGGCTGTCATCTGCCAATACTGATAACTGATCATGGCTTTCTTGATTTCTATTGGCAAATAGAAATCACAACCCAGCACAGAGATACATGCTTTTAGAAATATATGGTGATTATTATGGTGATTAATAAATGATTATTTCAATTGAATGTGCTTGTGTGACTTCAAATGCTTTTTTATAAAAGTGGAAAAACGAGTTGTGGACAAACTCATTGAGAACAGACATGTTTACATGAATTACACGTTATTCTTATTACTTTTTATCCAAACAACATCAAAGCCAGATCTATTTCAATATTGTCTTGGTTGAAACAATGTAAACAGTTGACATTATTTTTCCACTTAAGGGTGGGGGTTTAACTTTATACCATCATTCTGCTTTCATCACTCTGGCTAAGATTTTTCTTAGCCGGCATCTTGACTTGTGATGAGACAATTTATGTGGATAAGACCTGTATATCTGTGTGTCTGCCTCTCCCTGCATCTGTCCATCTCTTTATTTAAAGCCTTTGTGTGTAGGATTTTAACATTTCTGACCTGTAATGGCAGAATCAAAAATGGTTTTAAAAAAACGCAACTCAACTAAAACATCCATGCTGTAGGTCTTTGAATGATTGTTTTTGCACTTTTCCTATTGTGACATAGGCTATCTGTTTAGGCCCAGATACACCAGCATTTAATAATGATTTAAGATAGAACCAATTCATTTTGATGGAATTGCCATGTTCAATGGATACCTGCACAAAGTTTTCCTGTCAAGTTCAACTTTGTGGAACTTTGAAACTAGAATTTGAGCTGTTGACCAATAGCAAACTGTCTTGATGTTTACCTTTGAGGGAACAGAGAGTCAAAGAGTCCAAAATGGAGGAAGCTAGCAGAGCTTATTAGCTGTGTTGCATAATCCACTTTAAAGTCAGTTTACTCAGGGAGCTTAGTTTTTTCCTGTTCAAATTCTATATTGAATGAAATGTTTTATCCTGAAAATAGATTGCCAGAGGGAGTAAACAGCACAGTACACAGAAAATTGAACAAAGCTTTGAGAGCTGACTCACCAGCGTTTGCCTATTCCCAGTTTTGTGGCATGTTAGGAATGTTAGCCATTAGCTTGCCAGCTCTGGCAGTTTGGATGACCCTGCCGAAGGCCACAGGCAGAATACAATGTGGAAGGTATTTGTCTGGCAATAGAGTTGCTGCTTAAGCTGGATACATGTGTTGACATAGAGCAATGCAAATACTGTATGGATAAAACGATGTCTATTCATATCGTTTTTCATTCATATACTAAGAGGATTTATATTTTAGTCACATGCAACATATGACTCCTGCTTGACAGGAAGACATTGTTAAAATAAAACTGGAGTAAACAAGTAGGTCCTTTCTATCCACACCAATTTCAGAGTTGCTGTTTAGTTATTTATTTACTTTCTCTTGATTCAAAATTTAATACCAAACAGACCACAAATATTTGATTTTTCACAAACAAAAATGGTCTTTGCAAACTGGAAAAAAAAACTGGCCTCTTTAGACTATTTTGAGATCAGCCAAATCACGGATAGCAACGCTGATCCTCTTGTATCTCATAGTTTTGCAGTAGTATCCAAGCATGCAAATAAATTAAGTCCCTCTATCTATGTTGTGAAAGACTGCCATAAATTGATTTACTGGTTTTGTCACTTCCATGATGCATCACATGCAAGGTCCTAGCATCAACGAAAGCTGAGGAAATGTGTATTTAATTTATGACTCAATAACAGGGAAGCTCTATTCATATTGGCCTTTTTGATTTATTGCTTGCAGATGATTGGGTTGGCTACAATAGGAGTACACTGTGCCAAATAAAGCATGAACACATGCAGTCATGATGATAAAAAGTACATCGCCAGTGACAAGGTTTGTTTTTTTGAGCACAATTAGACCAAAGTTAGACTAGTAATTGATAAATAAGAGTCAATTTCTTCCAGGTTTCCAGAGCAACAACTACAAAAATTCTATCTGGAGAGACATCAGAAATGTATGATGATGAGAGTCATGCAAAAATTACAAAAAAGCAAAGAAAAATATTGGGTTTGGAGAGTAACAAGGAGATTTGAGCAGAAATTGGAGCAGTACATACAAAGAGAGCAGAAGCACAAGAAAGGGACAGGAGAATGAAGCAGTGAGCTGGCAGGGTATCGCGCTCTACAGCTGCATGCTCAGGAAACTCTTTGGAACACAAATGTAGGATGGTGGATGGTGAACAGCCTGAGGAAGTGTTACACCCAAATGTATCCCAGTTGCCATATGAATTATTCCAGCCCCACTGTTTGCACAGGCTTTGGAAAAACAACAACAAGACTTTAAAGCAGGTTTGGAAGATGAGTGGATGAGTACTTGGATAAAAAGGTGTGGGGAAAATGAACTACAAAAAATCCAGTGGGTTGCAAACACAAACACAGCCCTCAGTCATCGCAATGACGGGCAAATGAGAAAGAGAAACTTGCTGTCCAAAGGGTTTTTTTTCCATTGGCTTATGATTGATGCAACACAGAGAATGAAAAAAAAATGTGCAGGTAAAAATTCTAAAGGAACAGCAAAATTGTGACAATGCAGAAACAAATACAAAGGACAGCTTGTGTCTGTGATACACAGGTGTTTTGCATTGGGACTAATCACCAGAATGTCTATATATACACCTGAATGCCCTCCCATTCTGTTTGCCTGAAAAAGGCCTGCTTGTATGTGGGGAAACAGACTGTGCAAATCCAAATGTGTTGATGCTATCCTTTGTATTCTAATACAATTGTCTGTCCCACACCTAGCAAAGCTTTTCAGCCTGGTCGACACATTTTTAAGTGCAGGAACAAAAAGAAAATGTGTATACAAAATTAGTGAAGTGTATGCATATTCAATGTGTGTGTGCAATCAAAGGGTAAATGAAAACTGGACAATAGCCACATCCACAAGGAAAAAGAACATGCAAATTAATTACTTAATTACTCAAGCTAAAGTGTATGAGTGTATAAATCCATTAGCAAAATAAAAGTAATAATGGAATCGTCCATGTTATTCATGAAATGGAAAGAGACAAAGACTATTCAAGGTAGGTTATTAGTAATGTTTGAATTGATGTAATGTAATGTTGTAATGAATGAATTTGTGAACTGAATACCAAAGAGGTTTCAGAAAAGTAAACCTAATTATCAGCACTGGATACATTTCCTTTCACTGGCATACTGGCATATTTGTGCACAAGTACTAGTCTAACATTTTGAATCACTGCAATAAATTCAACACGCTTTTTTTTGTTTATGCATCCTGTTTCTTTCATATATACATGAGCTAGCGAGAGAGAATTTCATGTGATGAGAACTGAATGTAAGGGAAGGACAGAAGAGCAATTGTATCGAAAAACACACTGATACAGCTTCAGTTTGACAAAGTTCTAAATCAGGACGTTTCACTTGAATAACATAAGCGTTATGAATAACAGACGTGTGTCCATCAGAAAGCATTCTAACCTCTAATGAACCTCTAATGATTTGCTTGTCTGTGCCTAATTGCACTTTTAATTTACTTTATCAGCAGGCTCACAGATAAATGCGTTTATAATTGTAAGATTTTCAGTGAAATTATCTTTCCTTTTCTGTAATCTTTTGTTGTTTTGAAAATTGATTTTTTTTTTTCGTCGTAACCCTGGAGATGGCTCTTTAAAACTCATCTGATATAAATGGCTCTACTTTTGTTAGTGAAATCCCAGGGAGGCTCTTATTCAACACCATTTAGAGCTCATTTTTTTCAGCAAGCTATTTACACAAAAGACTGTGAAGCTACAGTCTCTAAAAACTTGTCAGCTCAGAGGGTTTATTAGTTTTCCACTGAGACATTTTAAAAAGTTCAACATCCCTCTGTATCAAGAGATCAAACATCTCTTACCTGCATTTTTGGTTGAAGAGATGTTACAGTGATCAAAAGCTTATGACTCAGACTTTCTTTCCGCTGAGCTTATCAACAACACATTAAAACCGTCTTGCAAATAAATCACATAAAGTAGAAAACAGAAGAAATGGGATCCTGAATGTGATCTGTGCAGGAAGCTCTTTAATTTAGTGTCTATTCAGGCAAACATTCTTTGTTTCTGGGACCCAAAAGGCATGATGACATTAGCCTATACCGATTTTATCTTCTTTTCGCTGACTGCCTGTAAGCCTGAGAATCAACTAGACAATTTTATTGACCTTTAATTTCCCTATAAGCCAGAGAACAATCTGACTGCAAGTTTACCACCATTTCTTTCAACATATAGCGATTCAATGCATAATCACTGTTACAAGCCTCAGTCAGAAAACTCCTTCCTCAGTCTGAATATCCAAGAAGATATGTGGAACTATGCATTGATTCAACTCCCCTTGTTACGTCTTCTCAGGCAGAGCTCACACTCCCTAATAACAAGGCCCAATCAACCTCAGCCAAAGAGTCATATTTTTTTTACATGGCATTTTACTGCTGGAACAGGGTGCTTGCTCCATTCTCAGAAAGGAAAACACAAGACAAGAAGTACAATACTCTGATCCATTGCGTCTTGCTGCCATGAAAGGGTTTCAGACACTTGAGCCAAAGTTAGCAAGCAGCCTACAGAGGACTGTCCCAAACTGAGAACCATACAATATGAAAGAAAAGAGCCACATCACAAAATAAGCTTAAATGCATAGCAAAAGCTCACAAAGCTTTGGAGTGCATAGCATGACAAAAACACCCAGGGTTAAATGAGGAGGCAGGGTAGTTGTAGGCAGTGACAAATTAAATTATATAATTAACGAGACTAAGCCATGCTTTGTGAGGCTGTGCTTAGGGCACAGCAGTGCTTAGTGCTAAACGCTAATGCTAGCATGCTCACAATGCTAATGCCAGGGCTGCCATAATGCAACGGCTATAGGTCTCACAATCTTAGGCTAACTTTTCCTTTCACCTTCCTCCGATGTAGGAATTTGTTACATTAAAGCAAAGGAACAGCAGTGCATGCAACAACAAATCTTTGCAATGCATGTTCCATCGTAGCCAATCAAAAAGATTATGTGTTTGAGCAACTAACATTTAGCATTGCTTAATGCTAAAAACATGACAAAACATACGGTACCAGTCAAACACTCGGACATGCCTGGTGGTTAACGTTAGCTGCTAACTGTTGTTTTCTAAAGAAACAGACCACGGCTGTCAACCACAGCTCAGCTCAAATTATCTTTCTTATATACAATATATTCATTCAGGTGAAAAGGTTAGAAATCAAAAAGTCATTATCAAGCATGTTCAGATTTTCACTAGTGCAATTACAAATCAGTTCTGCTCTTAGTTGATAAATAAATTTGAGCTGTCCGTAGGATGTTCACTTCTTGTGATGCAAAGCTTTTTTTTTCTTGAAGACAGAAAAAAATAATATAAATAATAAATAAATAATAAAAGTCAATAAACAGAGGGAGGTATTTCTGCTGTAAAGGAGTCCGATGGCTGTGTTGACAAGGTGGGAACTATAACTGTTTTGTCATTCCAGAACTCAGGCCAAAGGCTATATGGGAGCTGCATGCAAACACCAGGTTTTTGCCTTTGATATAACCAGCTCTAGGCAAACAGTGGAGGAGGTAAGAGTGGAAGACTTGGGAAATTTGTGTAAGTTCAATGAATTTTGAGAGGCTTAAGAGTATTCTGGGAGCCCAGCTAAGCGGAGGGAACTGCAGATGGGAGATGACAAGAAGTTGGACAGAGTGCCGGAGGGTGTCCCTGATCCCCCAGGGGAGGTCCTGCAATACAGGCCATGAACCAAAATTTGGTTGTTCGGGATTAAACAGTCTTGGATGTCTGGGTATGAGTCACAGCAGAGTTGTCACTGAGAATACAAGTAAGAGAGAAGCTCTCTCCCCATGGACATTAAACACTCCACCACCCTCCCCCAGCCTTAAAACAAGCTCTCAAAACCCACCTTTTTAAAGCTGCTTTTAACTAAGGTTCAGTGCAGCCCCTGATGCTTTTATATAAGAGTACACCTTTTGTATCTTTCTCTTTTACTGTATTTTTTCGTTTTGCTCACCTAGTTTTAATACTTCTTCATGCTGTTTTTGTGTGCAACTTTTGCAAATTATTTATCTATGTAAAGCGTCTTTGAGAGCCTTTTAATAGCGCTGTACAAATAAAATGTATTATTATTAAACCAAGAAAGCACAGTGCGAGGAATTTCTCATAAAATAAATATTTTCAGGATGGAGACACGTCTGGAAGAAGGACTGAGGAAAAAGAGGCAGTGCTAATTACAGTATGGTATTATACACATCCTAAAAAACACACTGGTTGGGATTTGTTGGGGTTATTTGATGGTGAACTGTAGATTATGAAGATGATTTCACTCAGTGGGAAGTGTTGAAATAAGATAAGAAGGGAACTGCAGGAGCTGTAATGTCTTTATACTGTGCAGAGGTTGGCTCGGGCCATGGTTCTAGCTTTTCCTTGTGTTTCCCAGTTTTTTTCCCTCTCTCCCTCTTGTCTCCATCTGTTTCCCCTGTCTGTCTGTGTGTGTGTGTGTGTGGACACTAATGGTAAGGGCGTGGCTCTCCCCCACCTGGAACCTGTTTCACCTCCACACCTGTCTCCCATCAACTCGTCAAGTCTGCAGCGTATGAATCGCAGGTCTTCATCCTTAGTTGCTCCTTCATCCACGTCAGTATTTTTTGTGTATACTACAGTTGTTTCCTGTCTTTTCTTTGTGCCTTTAACCAGCTTTTTTTCTCCTGTGTTCAGGATTCCCTTTGCCCTCCTCATCTGGCCCCACCACCACAGCCTGTCGGCCAGCTCCCTCACCCAGCTGCCAGCCTGCGCTCCTCTTCAGCCAGCTTTCCATCTCCACCATCATGAAAATTTTCCCTAATTCCACAGTAAATCCACTATTCCTTACAACCTTTTGTCCGTGTCTGCGTTTGCGTCCAGATTCTAACAAGCCGTAACAATTTGAGGAGAAGGCAGAGACATCAAAGTCTACAAAGCAGTAAAGCAATTAAGTTCTCACATTGTTGTGTGTCTACAGTTAGGTATTCTATCTAAAATCATGAGTCTGTCATTTTTCATACACCACTTCACAGGCCCAGACAGTCTTTAGGAAGCAATCGGAGTACATGACACACTATGCCATATAAACTTAGTTATGTACAGTGTAAATGGTTGTTTGGCTCATTAAAGGATCAATAAGAAATAACTGAACTTGTAATAATTTGTCATTTATCCTTGAGGTTGTTAAATGGTTATTCTCTTGTTGATAAGGCTCATTGATTACATGGTGCTTTATTGGCACACGTCATTACACTTGTAATGGTCTAGATCCAACAATGTCACTGATACTGCAAACTCCACTAATATCCACTATAAACAAACACCAGTTGTCACAAGACTGTCTCATCATGCAATGCAGTCTTTGGAATGCTCTCTGCTTGTGAAGTTAACACTGGGTTTTATCCCCTGGTTTCCCAAATGCCAGGATAAGATGACATGGCTGTCTGGCTGGAAGACAGCTTCCAGACACCCCTCATGTCAGTCTGTCAAAGCAGGTTTGATGGCGCTTCAGGTGACAGGTAGGCAGTCTGCGAGGAGTGAGCGCTGCCTCTTTTAAAGTGGTTTTGCAGCAATGGTGACACTCCGAGTTGATCTTACTAGCTTCAAATCTGTACATGTCTTTATCTTCCAACGTGGTAACTTGCAGATTTATTTTGTAGAAGAAAAGCCTCAGAAGGACAGAATAACCTTGAGTTCTCTGTTTTGACCAGAAGTTTTCAAAAAGTAGATTTCTCTTTACAACATTTCATTAAGTTATTGTTAGGCTAATGGAAGCCTTTTATGAGGCTATGTGTAATGCTGAGTCTATTTAAACAGGCCAGGACCCAAAAGCACACAGGAGATCAGTTCACAACAGTTTATTCAAAGTCCAAACAGAAAAAAAGGGAGACAGGAGGGATTCCAGGGCAGCAGGGCTGAGTCGATAGCGTCGGCGTGGTGAAGGAAGGAGGACTGAGACCGAGGAAGACTGCAGGAAAAAGAGCACGGGGATTAGAGTGATATTGAGAGTGAGTGAGTAGGTCCAAAAAACAGGTAAGTAAATCCACAAAGTTTTCCACAAGGGAGAGCACAGAGAAGTAGTCACCACTGGAGATGACGAAACGATCTGGCGAGGGAAGACAGGACAG